>CCAG010022992.1:0-28187 GCA_001077435.1 Glossina morsitans morsitans
AAACTTGCCGGTTTGGAGGTGAAATAGCCATCGAGTCATTTTTGCACATCTTCAACTTTGTAGAGCTGTTGATTTGCTAAATGTGACAGCATCGATCTGAATTACATTTTCCTTGATTTCCCTTTGTAAATGGAACATCTCACCTATACATACATACATATTGTTCGAAATGAATTGTGTGTGTTAATGTGAAAGAAATGAAATGTCTGCGCAACATAGGTCTTTTCACGTATTGCAAAAATTCTGTACTCCATCAATCAAAATTTGCAGGAAAGTTCTCCACACGTATCACATACATGCGATTAGTCGATGTGGCTGACAATCATCGGCAAATGATACGCTTAATTGTGAAAATAGATTGTGGGCGTAGTCCCAAACAATGTGTGCGATATAGTTAATGAATTATATGCCCATAGCAGATTTGATAAATTACATGACCAGTTTCTTATAACAGATTATACGCCGAAGACGAAGACGACCTAGAGACAGGCATAGGGAAATGCTGATTTTTGGCAAATCAACGGCTTGCTTGACCGCCTCTTACCGAAGACCTTAAACCTTCATAATGCGTATTAAGTTATATATGTATATATACATTCTGTTTTTGTTTTGCTGTGAGAAGGAACTTTTCAGAATTATCAAGTACAAGGTTGTAGTAAAATCAGGATCAGAAGAGCGATCAACAAAAGTAGAAATGATTATTACTGGCCTGGTCGAGAGCAGGATTAAAGCACAGCAAAGTGAGTTGCTTCCTATCCCAGCAAATGGAATGATTGGCAGCAAACAAATATCAATTGTCTACTCTTTAGATGCAACAATTTTTTTTTATTCTTTACTTAGTTAAAATAAAATTTATTTATATAAGCGAAAAAAAAATTAACAAAAAAGATAAATAAAAATCATTAGTTAATTACCAATGCTGCATTTTTTTGGGGCGTAAGGAGGTTAAAGACATAGTACGGAGGGTCAGAGAGAGTTATTGAGCATAATAAGTGACATGATTTTTATAACTTAAATATATTATTTATAAAATTATGCTAGTGAATTATTTTAATTGTAAATCGGAATAATTGGATTCGGAATGATGGGTATGCACACATTACAAGGTATTCATTCTTTAGAAGAATCATTTTTAACAATCTCTCCTTATGCTTCTTCGCTGAAAGTCATTCTAGCCCTTCCTGTGCAGAGTTTCTGACTTTTTTTGACTTTTGTCTGTCTATGCATAATAGTTAGTTTGTAACTTTTCTTTTAATGCAAATAACATTCCATATATTTAGCATATAACAAATTAAATTTTAACACACTATAACATTAGGTAGGCGCGGTCAATTTTAGCCATTTTTGTACAAGTACTATAACACTATAGGTTCAGTTTTGCGGCCACGAGAATGTTTACAACAGATATTATACAACGGACAGACGGACATGCTTAAATCGATTCAGAATTCGATACTTTGTGGGGTCGCGGAAGCGTCCTTTTGGGCATTGCAAGTGTTTTAACAAAATCAATACACCCTGAAGAGTGATAAAGAAATTTATTAAAAATTTCCTTTCACGTTGCATGCTATAGGTGCTCTTAGATGGTAAAAAAGAAGTAAAAAGCAAGAATGGAAAGGAATACATGCAAAGGGAAAAAGGACAAATGCTTTAGTGCTTTCCAAAAAGCGTACGAATAACTGGTTACCGTATCATATAACATTGAAATCATTGAGGACCATGTGTAACTCTAACCAACTTTGCTAGACAACATAATTATAGATCGAATATGGCAGACTGTACAGGTAAAGCTCCCTGGCAAAGGGCATGATTTCATCATGAATAACATCGCTGTCACTAGAGAGTTAAATTATTATAAATTTAGTTAGTAATTAATTTAATTGTACGAAATGTTATTTTGTTATTTCAAAGACTTCAAAAGTTGGACTTGGCAATGAGAGAATTGTTGATGTTGTGTTTTTCTTAATTTTTTCATTTATTTTTAATTAAAATATTTCTCTCTTCAATAATATTTGATTATAATTTGTTTTAAAGTTTTTTTTCTCTTTCTCTTTCTCTTTTTTTTTTTTTTTTTTTTTCTTTAATTTACAACATACTTAGGAATAATTAAAAACCATTTGAATACTTCTGATGAATGCCTAAACTAAATGCAATATTTTAATATAAATTTTCTTCTCTTTAATTTTTTTAAATGTCTTAGTTAAATTTTTGAATTTGCTTGATGTGCTGCTCTTTTTGGTAAATAACAATACTTTTTAAATTAATTGCCCTTTTTTGTTTTTTAAATATTATTTTATAAATAGTAGCTGCTTGTCTTGGCTTAGAAAATATTGAAAAATCGAATGCTCCTTTCAAACATTTAATTAGTTAACAAATTTCGTCTTTTCTTTTTAAAAGAGTTTTCATATCAATTAAAAATTAAAGAAAAAAAAATATCTCTTTTATATAATTTTATATATTAAATGTGTATATTTATAATGTATAATATAACTGGTTTTTTCATTTATTGTAATATTTATAGCACTAGATTCACCGACATTTCGCATAAATACCTACCTTCAGCGAAACCTGTCAATTTGGCGGGTAACTTTTCCGAACCGCCACAATCGCAAAAATCGTTGTCTATAACTTTCGATCCCTTGCATATACATCTATAAACAACTGCTGCCTAAAGTTTATTCCCAAAAATTTGCGTCTATAACTTTCGATCCCGCGAATATTTTTCCATAAAAGTTGTACCTAAATATTCGTTGGAACGGAAATTTCAAAATATGGCCGGGATCTGTTGAAGTTCTTTTACTTTTTTCCATATTGCCGGCGTGTGTATGTGAACCACATATTCCCAAGTAATCGCAGTATCTTTCTGCCCAATTTCAATTTCCTTTGCCTTTGTTTTTGCGTACGTGAGAATTCATAACATTTACCCGTCAAATTGACAGGTTTCGGTAAAAATAGATAGATCACGTCTAGAAATCCCAAAGCGGATTTGTCTCAGAAAAAAAGTGTTCACATATATTATATATTTGCTACATAGAATCATCAAAAACGATATGAATATGAGGTATGGATATGACGAAGATATCCACTTTCGTATGCAGAATGGTTGAGCTTTTCATTTCGTTTGTGATAAATCCGTCAAATTGACGGGCGCCAGTAAGTCTAGTGTTAATAGGAGATTTTTGTTTTGTTAATAAATATATTATCATGTGTGTATACCTTTTAAAATTTTTAAATTTAGTTTTTTTTTTTTTTTTTTTTTTTTCTTTTTTAAGATTTCGTCTTTTGAGTATTGACTGCTTAATTAATTCCTATCTTGACTAATATGTTTGCCAATCAATTATGTTTTTTCTTTTTTCAGCAAATGTATAAAAGCTTAGCTTTCGAGTATCTGCTAAGGACATTGTATGTGCGTGCGTTTGTCTTTAGCTTAAAATGAAAACTAAAAACACTACAAGACTCGTATCACCGTTAGAGGACCAAAAATTTTTAAAATTTTTTTCACTTTCTCACTTCGAAAACGTACGGTTCTTTTCAAACTGTTTTCAGTATGAAATTCAACCTGAACGCCACACTGCCGATGGATTTGAAATGTTTCTAGCACTGTGTAGACAATTCTTTGGCAAAGAAATTCTACTGATATTCGATTACAATGATATCTGATTTACTTATTGATAACTTTATAATACGAATTATTTTAATGAATTTTTGCATCCACAATTGCACGAAATGTTTTCATATACTGCTAGTACTACTACAAGATTTCCGCACTTTGATTTTTATTCCTGCTGTAAATAATAATGATTTACAAGATTGTTGTTTACCTAAGATTGTGTGAATAAAGTTTTCCCATTCTATCGATCCTTTTCTAATTGCTTCACAACGATCGATGTATTGTTCGTCTGAGCAGAACAAGAAGAAGAAGAAGAAAAAGAAGAAGATAACAGTCATTTGTTTTTGAAAATTTAGAAAGGAAAAAGGCGAAATATCTGATCGGAGGGAAAAAGCAACATTTCACAACAACATAACAGGATACTGGAGGACCATAAAGAAAGCTTCTTTAGGGAACGGTCGGCCGCGCTTTAAGCGTTATTATAGACAAGTCGCAAAGCACATTTTCCCGTATTGTTTTTCTACTTTTACTTTCGTAGTTTATTGTTGTTATGTAAAAAAGTTGATATTAAGGAAGTTTATTGCGACTAACTTTTGACCGGTCACAATGCCAGAACGCAGCGCGGCCATCATGTGCAGTAGAAATTAATGATCATTAACAGAATACTAAAATGGAGGCATTTTTTTATGACGTGACGGACGTATAACAGGCAACATGTAATAAAACAGGGATTTAAATAAAATTTCTAAAGATATGTAAAGAAAAAATGCAGTGAAATCAAGTGAAAACCCTATAATGGGCCACGGTCCTCCATTAAATACACTACACCATCCTACATAACGACTTTCAAAATGAGGTTTTATGCAGAAAAAGTTGTTCTTGGGCCGAAACACGTCAGCGTGCAAAAATTTCATCACAGAGAGCGACAGACAAGACTAAATCAATTCAAAAAAATTAGTCTTTGGAGTAAAGTATGCCGAAGAAAAGAGGACGCACAGACAGACAGGTGGATGAAAGGTGGATCTATCGAAAATTCTTCTGGATGTTGCATACATCCGCACACACTTAATATACCCTACACCACAAGCGATGTAGGGTGCCCGAAAAACAAAAAGTCAAAAAAACCAAAAAGTTCACACTGATCCTTTCCTACTTCGCGCAGCAATTCAGTCAACCTTGGTTCGCTGAGCTTTTGGCGGAAGAAGAAGACAAAAACGAAAAATTAGCAGAGATATGACGAGCGAAATGCTCGTCAAATAAAGAGTAAATGGGAATTAGATCAAGCGCAATAAAAGTTAACATCCAATCGGAGAATGCAACGGCTAAACCAAAAAGTTTTTGTCCATTGAATTCATGTACGAGAAGAAAAAAGAAGACGAGTATCTTTGCAAGTCTCACTTAAGTGCTTTTGTAACCAGTGCCATATTGTTGACGATTCGGGTCTTCATAAAAATTAATCGTATTTCTAAGGAACAAAGTTTTAAAGAAAGGCAATAACCGAGTACACATTTATGGCGCGTTACTTGCGTCATGGCGTTGGCGACTGGCGAAAAGATTAGCAACAATTGGCAGAAAATTTAGGAGGGAAACGGATTGACGGGTTAAAAATGTCGCGAGGAATTTAGGCAATCGTAACCTGCTCGTGAAAGGGTACACAAAGAGAATATTTACGGATCTCCTACGAGTTGTAAATAAAAGCCGTGCTATCCTAAAAATCACAATTAAGCGGTACGAACCTAATCTCAAAACCAATGACACAAAATCCCGAAAGGCTGCTCACGTTACATTATCATGAGAGAGTCAGCATTTCGACCATGACGACCTACCTTTTCCACCTTAACTATAATCATCTTTTGATATATTTCCTGCTGGTAATTTCAATTCCTTAGAATTCCTATTTATTGGTTGCGTGGTTGTGAGATATCAACTTTGTTCTGCTTGGTCTTTTCATCCTAACTTTTTATATTTTCTGGATGGGGCGTTTTCTAAATGTGACAGCTGCCCTGACACTTTTATCATTCGTCAAGAATTTCTAGCGTTTGGCTTTTCAGCTTTTCAGCTATCCGCCGTCTCTTTCTCTTTGCATTCGGACGCTTGATGGGAAACGAGCAGCAGACTTTGTTCATTTCTATGTAGTTTTTAGTCCTTCTCTACAATGGTTTATGCTTTTGCAAATACTTGTTTATCTCGTTTACTATTAAAAATGCTTTTCCTTTTTTTTTTTATTGTTATATGAATGTTGATGTTAAACATCAATTGGTTATATATAAAAATAAAAAAAATGTCTTTTTTTTTTTTCATTATAATAATCAAAGAAGTTGAGATAATAACGTTGAAGGTAACATGTGATAAGAATATGAGGTATGTTTGCATATTTTCAACAATAACGTACATCGTTACCTATAAAAGCTGAAAGGAGGCCAAAGAAACAAAAAAAACCTTTCTCGAGAATGACATAAGGTCTGCCGCTTACTAGCACACTTCACTTCACTCGAAAATTACTTTCAGAGGAAAAATTGCTGCTTTGTTCTAATACTTAGAAGCAAAACTTTTGAATATATGTACCATAGATGAAAAGTTGATTAACTAGGTTTCGTAATAAGCTTCAAGTTATGCCGTGCAGTTTGCGTATATTGCGTTGAAGAAAATTCATTCAAACGTAATCAGACAATATCAAGCTATAGGATTTTTCCATACTTCGTTGAAAAAGCAAATATTTGTCATTTCCGTCCGAAAATATGGTTAACAAATATATATATATATATATTTATTTTTTTTGCATAGACATGTGATGGACGTTTGTAACATTTACTAATTGGTAACGATTTTTTTTTATGAAACACCAATCACATATCCCTACACGAATTAGCGTATAATTAATCGTCTAATTGTTTAATCATTTTTTTAAGGAAAGTCGAGTATATTCAATATTACGCAGACTAAAATTGCGATGCTGTAAAGCTAGCTAATAATGACAACAAATCGTGAGTTGGATGTTCATTTTATAAACAAAAAATGGAGAAACTTTTATGGTTTATTGTTGATGAATAAAATTTATTTTAATGCAATAAAAAATTTACCGCATAAATTTATATCATAATTTAAATTAAAACATGTAAGAACATGATAGTCGGGCAAGGGCGACCATTCAATACCCTATACTACATTGTCAAACAGAATTCTTGCTTTTATTTCAGAACACAAATATTGTTTCTATATAAAGGCAAATTTTTGTAGTACAAGTTTAATCTGTACCTAGAGCAGGACTCAAAAATAGGCGTAAATGGTCCAAATTTTGTAGAGTTCATTTTTGTAAGAAATTACTTTAATATTATGAGTCAGTCAATTTTTATCACCACATACTAAAACTTGGACTTTTCTGCACTACGAACAATCAATTTTCGTGAAAACCTTTATTAGTGTAGCGTGCAAAAAATAGGCCGACATTTAATTTTTTTATATTATTTTTATGTTACTACTATGCCATAATGTTCTTCATTAAGCATTGAAAATTATACCTTTTTGTTGTATGCACTTCAGTTTTCGTTATATGGAAGGCGGTTCAGAAATTGTCGCAGCTAGTCCAAAATTTTCATACCAGCTTAGAATGCCGAAATACTACTACTTAGCCACTTTTGTCGAGAAATTTTTGAAAATTACAATTTTTTGCCACATGATGACTTTTCAGAGGAGGGCGTTATATGGAGAGTGGTCGGAAAAGTGGACCGATCCGAGCCATTTTCAATAGCGTTCGTCCTTGGATCAAAACACGTCACTGCGCCGCATTTCATTGAAATATCTAAAAAATTGCAAGCTGCAACTTGAACACAAATTTACATGGACAGGCAGTATTCAGATTATGATTCTGAATCGATCAGGTATAATTAAAGGTGAGTCTATCTTAAGCCCTTCTGCATGTTACATATAACCGCACTAACTCAATGTACCACAAGTGGTGTAGGCTATATAAAAAAAATAAATGAAGTGAAATTGTCGTGGCCTATTTTTCGATGTTGTGAAATGAGTACATTTGTTACCACCCAAATAATCTATACTTCCAATACAAGAGTTATATGAATTCCGGTATTGTCCTGCTAGAGTTTGCAACTAACGAAGTGACGAACAAAGAGGTCAATTTTTTTCCTTTTTTTTTCATAATTTGCATTGTATTGCAGACAGATCCTTCGAACGATTTATCTAAAATGTATATTTAGATCTTTACATAATCATTTTCAAGAGAGAAAAGTAAAAATAAAAAACACGCAGATTTGCAATACGAAGGCAAGATATTGTTCTTATCTTCATGACGAATGTACTGAACATAGACAGTTAAAAGGTTAAAGCGAGCACAACTATGCTATTACTTTTTCAAAATTTGATACTTGAACTTAACTAACAGATTGTAATCTAAGCGCGAGCTTCCTGGCAGGTCAACTGACAAAGGGTGCAAAAGTGCACAAAAAAAAAAAAAATTCGATGATGATGACAACCGGCGATGGTCACCAATGAAACGTCAAATATGACGATAAAACAAAAGCCATCTTAAATGCCTTAATTTAATAAATTACATTAATAATAAAAATAAATAAAAAAACTTAAAAAAAAAAAATATTTTTTTTAAAACAATAACTATATAAATAAAAAATAAATACCTTAATGCCAATATGTATATAATTAAAAAATATATATATATGTATAATGAACATTAACATTATATGTATAATTGTGTGATTTCTTTCATTAATAATTATGTTTAAGAATTTTTCTAAGAAAAAAAAAAAAAAAGAATTATTATTTTGTTTTTTTTTTTTACATTTAAATGCTGAGAATTTTTCATCGCTTAGTGAAATAGAATTTGAATATATATATATATATATATATATAAATATATATATATATGTATGTATATATATGTATAGAGAAATCATGGCGCATACAATTTAGAAGAAATATTAGATTTTAAGTTCTTTTACATATTTAAGTAACGATATGCAATTGCTTGCTCGCCTCCATTTTTTAAAAAACACGCAAATAGTTTTAAGAGTTTTTCTTGTCTTGTTCGCTTATTATATTTATATATGTTATTGTTGTTGCTTTTAGTTTTTTATACCTATCACCAGGAGCCAAAGCTATACTAATAAATTTTGTTAATCTGTTTTTGTTGCCTTCAATATAAAACACAAAAGTTTATCATAAATAGTTTATGTATATATATATCTATATATATTTATGTATATACATTTGATCACTCATCACATATTCTTCGTCTTCTTATATTTTTTATTTCATTATTAGTCTGTTGTTGAAAAATTGCCAAACTTATTAACTAACTAAAGTGGAACGATAGATTAACTAAAGAAAGAAAGTTAAGCATAATTGTATTGCTTTCGAAATTAATGCGAAAAGTCCCGGATGTAATAATGGATGTAGAAACAACAAGTTTTCGGAATTACGAGATGCTAAAGTTGCAACACGCATGCGAAAATGTAATTATGAAAAATGTAGAACATTAGTACGAATGCATTTATCCTTTGCACTGGATCTAAATACGGACGAATTCGATTAACAATGCCATGGAATAGTTTACGAAGATTGGGGTAAATTAAAGAAGTGGAATCGCATGAGCAAGAAATACAAACATGCTTCAATGAATGGGTCTACGGATAGCACCAGCAATCCAAAAACAATTTCGGGCAGTACCAGCATTAGTTTCAGCCAATCAACAGATCGATCCGGGCTTTTTATTTCATTTGGAAGAATTCAAAAATTTTTTAATGACAGAAAAGAATCTTTTGCAAACGGGAATCTTCCGGAAAAACGAATCTATATCAAGGCAGAATGAACTACGCTCACATATATAAAACGATGAGTCTTTACATTTAGATACTGGAGACTATTCCGCGCATGCTTGCCCTACCGTGTTTAAGGCCTATTTGTCAGAACTGCGAAAACCCTTACTGACCGACGCGCTTTCTCCATCCCACTTGCAAACAGCACCCCTTTGTCTTTGTGTTAATACTAATTGGGAAAAAAATATGGAAGGAAAAAACGTCGACTTATCCAAACAGTTTAATAAGCAGAATGGAAAAGATACTCCTCTGCAATTCCAGGCGATGAATTGTTTAAAAAATCCCGATTCAACACGTAACTCAAAAATCTTCAAGTGATTCGATAAAAAGGCATATTTTTCATAAAAGCATCATGTGCGAGACTCCAAAAAGGCATAAGTTATCTACGCCAAGCATAGAAACACATCATCTTCCTGTTTTGGTCAAGCATAAGCAAAGAGTTCTATTGCCAAGTTCCACTGTAATTTCCAAGCAGATAGGATACGTTAGCTCTTGTTCTACATCCACTAATACGCATCAAGGATCCTACAAGGTATATATGTGCATATATATATATTATATGTGCATTTTTGATTACCTTGAGATTCAAGCCAAAATTTTGCAAAATTTATATTCATCTATCTATCGATCTATCGGTCTATTTACTGACGCGTACGTTAAAGCCCGGAGTACAATGACGTAGATAAGACGAATGCTTATCTCGTCCAGGCGAGGTGTGCTCAAAGAAACAGGTGACTAAAGACCGCATCGCTGGAAGAGCTCAAGGCCATGCCAAAAAGCGTATATGAAGAGTGCTTCGAGAATCGGAAAAAGCACTGACACAAGAGCATTATATCTTCTAAGAGGGATCACTTGAAGAGTACACAAAATGGATGTGGGGTCACCTTCTTTTTTTGAAAACATCTCGCATAGTGTAAATACGAAAAATAAATGAAATTTCGAAACATTGATATCAGTAGTAAATAACTGCAAGTACAAATATAAATTTGAAAACTTTTAGAGATAGGGACAAATATTAGGAATACTTTGTAATTTTTTGTTTATTATGGCTGAAGGTGGGCGGTTAACGCACGATTCGCCCTAAGACGAAAATAAGTTTTTTTTTTTTTTTTTTTTTTTAATGTCTTAGAAAATTTTTAATAATTAATTTATGTTAATTAACTAATATTTTTGTGCTTCTTTTTCAATTTCTTTATAATTATTATTATTATTATTTGTATTACTTTTATTATTTTTAATGTGCTGTGTAAAGCTTTTAAATGCTTGCAAAAAAGAAAAAAACGACTATATATGTATATATATGAAAAACATATACATATATGATAGTTTTTGAGAAGCATATACGTTATAGTAATTGTTGTTGTTGTTTTTGTTTTTGTTGTTGTTATTACTTTTTGTGTTTCTTACATTAAAAGCAAAATATAAGATATACATAATTGAATTATTTACCATAATGGAAGAAGTTTCTTTTCCTTTTTTTTTTCCTTTTTCTTCTTTCGTTTCGTTCATTCATTCATTTATATCTCTGTTCCAAGGAAAAACTTAATACTCGCTTTTATTAAATTTACTTAGTTTTTGTTGTTGTTTTCTTTTGTAATAATATAAGAAAATTAAGCCCAATTATTTTGTGTATCACAACGCTTTGTAACTGTTGCATATTTCTTCTTCTTCTTTTTTTTTTTTTTTAAAGTTCTTTCTGGTTAGCTTCAACTTGAGAATTTTAATTTAAATTTAACTAAAAATGCCGACCAGCGAGCCTGTAATTATGTTTGCATATTGGCACGATCTTTGGCACGTCGTTTGGCTAACATGGATAATTCTACGGGTCCTACATTGGCCGCCTGCGGTATTGCGATAGCTCGGAAAGTCGCGTCAACCGCACCGCGTAGAGCCGCATTCGCTTCTCGCGCTGCATTGGCGTTTTGCGTAAATTGACCGGCAACGTTTATCTTTCCAGCTGCGCTACTTGAATAGGTTATCGTAGTGTTCCTATTAGGATTTACTGTATATTCGGTAAGTTTTACCGAACCGGCTAATTGCTCTTTAAGCCAATGATGCTGTAGAATTTGTGCTGCGGTTGGCCGGTTCTCGGGTACAATATGTAGCATTTGTTGTAATAAATCCTTAACTGAATTGCTAATTAAAGACCATCGAGACGAAGAGAAATCTATTTGACCCGAACCAATACGTTTTAATATAACATCGGGTGAATCGTTCGGAGTAGAGGCAAATGGTGTACGTCCCGATAACATAATATACAATAAAACTCCCAAAGACCATATATCACAAGCTAAATCATAACCCTGACGTTTCAGGACCTCGGGAGCCACAAAATTCGCGGTGTAACACGGTGTCATTAGCAGACCATTATCGGCACGCAATTGTTTAGCGAAGCCTAAGAGGAAGGTTAAATAATTTAAAATAAATATTTCCATTAATTTTAATAGGAAAACGAGCGATTGTACCAGGGATGACCAAGTGCTTACATGCGAAGCAGTTCTTCATTGGTAATTTTTCTTCTAATAATTTTACGACTTCTTAAAGAAACTGTCAATTTCTCAAGTTCAACTCTATACGCTGTTCGCACATCTTACGGCGAATAGCTTAGCCATAAGCGCGATACGTCTTTAAGGGAGAAAAATGAAAATTGATAAGGTCTACACTAAAAGGGTATGAGCGCTTAATAAAAAAAAAAAACACATACACACACACACACACAGACCCTTCAGAAATCTTCTCTTTCATATAAAGTAATCACTCAAGATCGGAACATTATTAAAAGACATAGTGCGTATGAAATTGAGTAGTCGTGGTATTAGAGACACTATCGTTCAATAAGTTGACCTCTTGCATAGAAAGGGAGCAAGGCGAGCGATTTACAAGCCGCCTGAAGTTTTTTTAAAATCATTTGCTAATCAAACGATCTATTTTCGAGCTTCAAGTTGAACGTAATCGCCATTAACGATTAAGAAACACACTTATATGACCAGCCACACAGGGTACGGTGGTGGGGAAGATTTTCAGGTAGTAAGTAAAATGAAGAGAGGGAGTAATGTCTGCGTCCAAATTAAAAGTGGAAACATCAGACGCGGGCAGTGTGATTAAAGAACGACGAATCGCGGTAGTGCGTCGTAAGATATGTAAGTAATTCCGGGATGAGTGCATGGGAACGCTGACAAAGCCCTGTGGTCCTGGTAAAGGACTTAATTGGTGGATATATCTCCTTTCTTCTTATAGAACACTTGCCCTGGATGTATCATCTATACGTAAACATCACACACAGGGCTCACATTAAGCCGATGCTCATGGGTATACAGATTTTTCCACACAATTTCGTCACCCATGAGCACCTGAGCCTTTCGCAATACGCGGTCGGGTGCCTATAGATTATATTATTGTTTTCCAAATTGAATTCTGGGCAATTTATTACATCTTTATGCTCCAAGGCATTTTCGTTTGAAAGACATTTCATAAAAACACTAAGCCCTTAGTTGTCTTGCTTTCAAATGCAATTTGAATGGGATTCATTTTAGTATAAAGGCGAATCACGTTTAATAACATTCTCTTAACGGATTTTTATTCCTGTTTTTTCCTGAAACCATTAAGGAAATAATGTTTATTATGTGGACATTATTTTATACCATTTTGTATATGCTGGAGATGTTATTCTCTAAATGGACTTTTGGAAGTGGGAGAACAGAACAATACGCTTTCCATTTCCATTAAAATATTTGTTTCTTAAAAAACGAATCCCTTTTCTATGGGGTCGACGTTCGAGCTGAAATTAATGCTCGCATAACTGGTTTGACTGCCTATAGTTCTTTTCGTGTAAACTCTTTACAAGGAACAACAACTCTACGTGCTCACCTTTTCAGATCACTGTGACGGCGATTCATCATTTTTAAGAAGAATTTGGCTATCCCTGGTATACACGATCGATCAAGGTACTATTGTTACTCGAAACAACTTATCGATTATGCAAGGATTCGTAGATTTCTGTCTCTTACGGATTCTTTTTCTTTCTTAAATACGTTTTCATTTCGTCCTTATTTACGCCCGTGGAATGTTATTCTAAATTTAGAAAAATAATTGTCTGTGTAGGTGTTAAAATTTCCTCAGCAACATGCGGTTGTTTTCATTATTATATACATGCAATAAACCTTTTTCCGTATTACGCACTCACTTTGATTTGTCTATACAACAAAGGATATAGTCCTCCACACATTGACATATCCATCACCAACAACGTAAAGAGAGTTCTAATTTTGTCGTGCTGTTTGTATTAATTGAAAATGCGAATCATACAAAAATACGAATAAATATAAATATGTTACCAGCTAGCTGCGGCGATTCTAAACCAATTTTGCGGCTTTTAATGTGTTCGTACGTCCGCTTGCGAAGCCTTAACGTAATGAAAAAAGTTTCCTTTGTAATGGTTGCCCGCAAATTTTTTCACTTTTGCAACTATCATGATTAACATAAATTTTGATATTTCACACTCATATTGCGCTCTACAGAGATGCTTGGGTAACTGGTAAGTGGCTTGAATTGTGAAAATGTTTAATCAAAAGTCCTGATTGATTATTGTTGTGTACGGTGCAGTTACTAATTCTTGTTTACGAAAACAATTTGTAGAATCAGATTCTATTTATGCACGAGCTAGGACACCGAGGTATTATAGCACTGCCGTGGGGACAAATAATCCAAACCTCTATCCGTTTGATGGTTGAGAGTTTGGATGTATGTCAATACTATTTGGTAATGCCATTGTATTGGCATTCACGTAAGTGCCCCTTCCTTCCCGAGGACCAATTATAGCGTTGTGCTTATAAGAAAAAAAACGTTACGGCCTATTCATTAAAAGTGGTAAAGCTTTGCGTCGCACACTTCGTACTTTCATTAATATGTTACGATCAGAAGGAGCCAGACGTCAATGCTTTATCTAAAATTAATAGCGAAACAATCTATTAATACGTTTACCGTTAAGAAAATTAATGGCGACTTATTTCGTTGCTGCGATGGGTATCCGAAATTCGCCTTACGACGTACGTATTTTTATATGTTGTTTTGTTTGCCTTATTATTATACTTTTTTTTTTCTATACTGAATAAATTTACTTGATTTCGAAATGACGTATTTTATGGGTAATGTTGATGATGGGTCATTTTGTCAACTGCGTAAAAGTCTTAATTATTTTATTTAACTGCTTTGTAAAAAAAATGTTCTCTTTACTTTTCCTACACAGCTAAAACGTAATATAATAAAAATTTATCTAAATATTTTGCAATGCATCCCTCTCGTTGCTTCTTATTCAAATAAAGACCTTATTGTCCTACTATTCCTAATCTACTTGAATTTTGCAATGTCATTTATCTTATCAGGTTCAGTCAAAATGGAATGAAATTTTCGAGATAATTTCTAAACTCACCTAAATCACATAATTTTAAAGTTTCCGGTGTTTGCCGCATACTGGCATAAATCATATTTGATGGCTTTAAATCCCTATGCACCACACCGTGTTCATGCAAATAGGCTACCGCCGAAACCATTGTTCTCAAAACAGCGCTCGCTTCACTTTCACACATCTGACCAACAGCCAGAATACGGTCTAAGAGTTCACCTCCCTTTAGCAGTTCCATTACCAAATAAGCAGACACAGCATCCTCATATACTGAGAATAACGTAACAATATTTGGATGATTGCCGTAGCGTAACATAATTTCAACTTCCTCCCAACAATCTACTGATGACGAATTAGCCAAAACTGCAGCTTTTTCGATTATTTTAACAGCAAAATGTTTCTTAGAGGATTTGTGTTCACATAGACGACATACAGAAAACGTGCCTCGTCCTAGTTCTTGTAGTAGATTATAATCGTTATGAAAATTTCCAGGTAATACTCCGGGTAGAGTGCGTGGTGGATTGGCCATCGGTAGAAAAGGTGATTGGGGACTTGAATTCGCGGACTTGGGCAGGGCATGATCTAATAAAACAGGTGCTACAAAACTGAAACCACGAAATATTTCATGAGCCGATGCTGATATGGGACCACCTGGGGAATCGCGTGGTGATTTCGATGTGTACTCGACATCAAAATAAAAAGCGTCGTCCCTTGAAACGGCCGGTATAAACGGAGGTCGCACATCCTTTTTCTCCAAACGCGTCCAATCGATAGTCGCAAAAAAGCAATGGGCCTTAATATCCAAAATACCATTCGGACCTGCACCCAACCGATTTTGAGGGTTGCGTTTAAATAAAGCTCTTAATAACGATTGTGCCTCTGGCGAAAGATTTTCTGGCATACCCAATTTGGAGCGTAAAATTTGATTCATTGTTTCCTGACGCGATTGGCCATGAAATGGTAAATTTCCAGTAAGCATTTCATACATCAATACGCCGAAAGACCACCAATCCGCAGCGAAATCATGTCCTTTACGATTCACTATTTCTGGTGCCATGTATTCTACAGTGCCACAAAAGCTATACGTTTTAGAACCATCTAAAGGTTGCTTTGACAAACCGAAATCAGTGAGAGCAATATGACCATTTTCGTCCAAAAGAATATTTTCCGGCTTCAAATCTCTATAGATAATACCTAGCGAATGCAAGTGATTAAGAGCTAATGCCAATTCAGCCAAATAAAATTTTACATCTTCTTCGGTGAACATGACTTCTTTAGATAGACGAGTGAAAAGGTCACCCCCTCTCAAGAAATCTAATATCAGATATAACTTGCCAGGCGTCTGGAAGGCATAGTGCAATTTTACTATGAATGCATGACCGACGTCAGCCAAGATTTTTCTTTCATTAGTACTTCTGACGCGATCTTTAACCTTTAATGTAGCTTTTTTTAGTACTTTCATGGCGTATAGGGCACCGGCGTCTTTACCAACAACCTTACGGACTAAAAATACTTTGCCGAAACTTCCTTCGCCTAGTACACGCAATAGTTCAAATTGAGAGGGATCTGCCTTGTCATGACCTTCCTTGATCACTTCTTTTAGCTCGATTTCGTTTTCACGTAAATCATTGTCACTACTTGCGGAGATATTGGCATAACATTCCGAATCACTAAGATCCATTAATTCAGTGGAGCGATGACCTTCAAGCTGTTTTTGCTGCTTCCCCAGCGCTGCCTGCAGCGCTGATGGCTGCAGTTGTGCATTGTGCTGCTGATTTTTTTGTTGTCGTTGTAATTGTCGACGTTGACATGACGTCACCATCGTTATGCCAGTACTTTCTTCATCTGTAGGTGTATGCTCCATTGGGGTAACAGCCAAGCTGCTACAACCAGAGGAAGTGATTTGCATACGCGAAAGTCCCACATGGTCATTTATGTTATGATGCGCGGCCGAGGTTACACCCAATTGTTGCTGTTGCCTCAGATCTTTATGAAGATCTGCCAACGGCATGGTCTTTGCTGTATTAGCCTGTGAAGCAAGCGTCTTGGCTTTTTTCTTTTTTACAATCGAAAAAAGGTACACCAATAGCAAGTGTTTACTTAATTTTCTTTGTTTTCGTTGTCCAATAACCGGACACTTAGCTACGCCAAATGCAAATGCTAGACCAAATGCAAATGCTAGGCCAAAGGCGTAGGCGCTGTTCTTGGCCTTCGATGTGTTACTATATTTTATAGTTTTTTATTCTGACATAAAAAAAAAACCAGCACAAACATTCTTGATTACATTTATACACATACCAATATTTTTTTTAAATTTCTCTTTTCAAAAACTTTTTAACAGAAGGTTCTTTTGCTTTATAAAATAAACACGCATAAATTTCTTAACTTTTCACCTTTATTTGTCAAATTACTAAATGTCAAATTCTCACACGAATTACTGCTTGATAGTTCACAATAGTCTACATGAACTTCGTAAAGCGTTTGTTCGTTTTCCATTAGGTGCTTGCTTGTATTGTGATCAGCGACATCTATTGGTGAAAATGATAAAGTAATGCGAAGTATCAATGCAAGTGAATGTCACTATTTCATTTTTAGGTATATTCGATTAAGATTGACGTCCAAGCTTATTCTGTAAATAACATGACGAACGCGCTACTTTATGTTAAATAACATTACGAACGCGCTACTTTATGTTCAATAACATTACGAACGCGCTACTTTCGGTTAAATAACATTACGAACGCGCTACTTTCTGTTAAATAACATTACGAACGCTCTACTTTATGTTAAATAACATTACGAACGCGCTACTTTATGTTAAATAACGTTACGAACGCGCTACTTTCTGTTAAATAACAGCACAAAGTGATGTCTGTGACTAAATATGACTGCGTAATTTAGTGTTGCCACAATAAAATTTTTATTTGTTATTAAGCAATGGTTACCATGTTCGTTGAAATTATTCAATAAGAATTTACTTTTCTGACTTTGCTAAAAAGTAAAACATGTTTAAGGAACATGTTCTTATACGAATTTCCAAGTTGAAGAAGCATCGCGCAAACATCGTATATATTACAAAAAATTCTTGTAAGAATAACCATAAGATAAGCGCGTCATATATTTTAAATAAATTTATTTTGCTTTTTGGTTCGAGTTTCGAAGCGTTAAAATTAGCAACAAAATGCAACAGCAACAAATCTTGAGAGATACACGTACAAATAAATGACACGTTTTGCGAAATTTTATATCAGTTTGCCTTAACGCTATGCATTATTAGAGATAAATATGTTAAATATGTTGCGATAGAGTTTTCAGTCCCTTTTACTCCATACTTTGTAAATTTATTTATAAAATATATAGATAATAAATAAATAAATATGTTAAATTAAAAAATAAAAGAAAAAATTTTAATTTATTCTATAATAGTAATAGCCACAATACATAGATGTCGTATAACGGCGGTTGTTGCTGTAATCTATGCATACATTCTTATATATAACAGGTGGCGTAACGAAGTGACAATTTGAGATTTCAAGTCATTTTCATTTTAGTAGAAAAAAAATTATTTATCAATTTCGATTTTGCTTTTTTCCATTTTTTATTTTTCTTCTTTTGCAAGACACAAACCTAATGACCTCTGCAACTTGCTAACTGCCCTCTATAAATGTATACATGAAAGTAATACCCCTGTTAAAAGTAAACTTTGAATGACTTGGCTCATGTTATATTTATACTCTACGCTATTAATTGCTGCTTAAAATACCAAAAATCCTTGCGCGCCGTATGAAGACTTTCTTTTCATAGGAACTCCAATAGGAGAGAGGGCAAGTAGTAACACTATATGTTAACGCGTGAAAACGGAGATCGATGCAATGCAGTCCAATAAAAACACCTCCACACCTATGTTAAGAACGACTCATAAGCTCCATAACTATTTTAAAAACGTTTTATAGCCGCCACAAGTATGTGAAAAACGGCACAAAACTACTACATTCAACAAACATTCAATACAAATGCAGTCAAAAGTTAAGGCGACGTCTGTTAAGACGTCTGTTGTTTTTTTTTTTGTAAAATTGTTTGGCATATATATAACGGACGGTTGTAGCATCGAGAGAGTCTTGAGGTAGATCCACGTTTCATTGTACCGATCGATTTAGAAAATGATTCTGATGATTGTCTCTCCGATAAATCCCGCCCACGGTTGCATAAAAACCATGACGTAATTAAAATTTGAAAATGAGAAATACATGTGCCTTGGGGATCCAAAGTTTTTAGGATAGGAACGTAAACATACGATTACTATGGAAGACTTAATTCCGTACATTACAATGCAAGGCTCAATATTTTCCCCGAACTTTAGGTTCTTGTTATACTTATTCCAATTTTACGTAAGTATTTTGCACAGGATTAAATTCTAGTTAAGAGCGGAAGTCATAGTTGCTCTCAATCGAAATAAGGATAATGTAAGAGTACTTTACATTAGAGTATTGGTACGTTTCGACTTGGCCGAATATCGGACCATTATCGGATCGTGATCATATCAAAAGATTTTACAATCCCATCTTGATCATCTAAAGCCCCTGAAGCTTCCTTTCTCTTCTTCATATATTTCAATGTCATTGTAGTACTTTCTAGAGATTCAACGGTCGCTTGAGTCCCTTTCAATTGCAGTTCTTCAAGCTCCTCTGTGTTATGGTATTTATCGGATCGATGTTCGAACGAAACCTCCATGCAGATACATAAATTTCGGTATATATGTAAATACAAAAATTGAAAAAGTACAATGACATGGACCGTCGAGCCTCATACATAGTTTTTGTATATGTGTGTGAATTTGCGTATTTCTCTCTGTGTACGTCCGCAAATATGGCTTTTATTTTGGCCCTGAAATTTTGGGAAATGACATCGAACTGACTAGGATTAGATCGGCTTTAGGTCAGGTCCTCGAATTATTAAATCGTTTTCAGATTAGCTTTACGCATTATGGCTATTTTATGCAGATCTTTATATTATATATATCTAAATGCATATATATATATATATATATATATATATTATTTTAAAGTACATTGTGTTTAAATCAAGTAAAAAGTGGTTAGAGAGAGAGAGAGAGAGAGAGAGAAAGACATCAAAGAAAAATCGCAAACGATTACTTACCGTGAACATATCTGTAGGGCGCATCGATAAACTGAAATTACGCTGACAACGAAATGCAAAAATAAGGCGAAGATTAAACCGGATGCAGCTGATATTTCACTGTTGGCATTTAAAAGCTCAACCTGTGCAAAGAAATGTAAATCGTTTAAGATGAAAAAGTATATAAACATATATATATATATATATATACATATATATATATATATAATTTGATATTTGATATAATTTACCCTTTCCTTTGAACGGTTTATATCGCGGCATAGACCGATACCCGATATGGCTAAGGCCAATGTACTTGAGGCTATGCACACCAAACTCAAGGCTAAGAATGATGTTTGCGTTTTTCTTAGACCGACCACACCTAGAGAGCCTGTCACGGCTGCTATAAGACCTGTCCATATCCCACAGCCAGCTGTAGATAGAGATGCCTCACGGACAATCAATAGCGAGCCCAACGCTACCAATGAAATCGCTAGAACCAATTGCAATAGGCCCAGAATTATTTGGACTGGAAATGCGGAGCAGCAAGCTGTGCTACTTTGCGGCGTATATGACTTCTTTTTCAACGATTTGGACGATTTTATTGAACTACCATCGTCCTTAATCAGCTCGGGTGGAAATCTCTGTTTTTTGCTTATTCTAGAGTCTAAAGTAGCCGCCCTCGAAGCCATTGTCTCTTCCAATTGTTTTTTGAATTCTTCGTGCGATATTAATTTCGGTTTTTTTAAATCGTCATCTATCGGTTTCGACATAACCACTAAGGTGGCTGCTGTTAACTTTAAAGGCAATTGCGGTTTCTCATCGTACACCGGACTCGAGTAAATGTGGCTCTGAGCATCTAAAGGTTTCTGTTGATTACGATTCTCTTGCTGTTGCATTGCCTGATTTGTTTGCTGTTCTAGTTGTTGTTGTTGTTGTTGTTGTTGCTGTTGTTGTTGTTGTCTTGCCTGGTGAAGCTGCTGCTGCTGCTGCTGCTGTTGCTGCTGCTGTTGCTGTTGTAATTCATCATCACTTCCGCTGGAATTTTGTTGTTGCAACATTGCAATTTCAGAATTGGTTAAACTATTGTGATGTTGTTGTAAATTTGTGGTATTCGTACTCTGTTCAATTGCGGTGTGCATCATTTCCTCTTGACTATGATGCTGATGTTGATAATGTGATTGTTGATGATGATGGTGAGCAGTGCGATCGACAATAGTATCCATACTTCCGGTTGTCGAATCATGTGAATCGATTGTACGTGCTGGTGATTCTGAATGTCGGCCATTATTGTTTTCGACATCATTAGTTATATTAATGTTCGTTGTATGCGCAACACCATTAATGCTGTTGCTGATGTTGTTGTTCGTATCGATCATTTTGTCATGAATGTAATTTCAATTAATTGATTTATTGTCAATATATTGCTTCGTAAAACTTTGGTGGTCTATTTAATTAAACACTGATTTATATATCGACAATAAAAGAATATGTTGTGTCTGAAATAAAAGAGAGCAAAACAGAAATATAAAAAAATGAAAAACTATATAGTGCGCGACGCTACACCATTTTACAGTTGTTCATGTAACGACTCTTGAAATGAAGGCGCTTTATGGAAAGCGGTCTAACAAGTGCTTCGATCGGAACCATTTGCAATAGCGTTCGTCCTTGGTGCACAAGAAAACAAAGTGGACAGACGGACAGACCAGCCTAGATCAGTTGAGAAAGTGGTTCCTTGGCTTAAAATATGCCAAAAAAAAAAACAACAACAAAACAAAGCAGACAGACTGTCGGACAGACAAGTCCAAATCAATTCGGAACGCTTCGGATTCTGAACCGTTCAATGTAATAAGAGGTGGGTGGTGCTTGCATATATTCGTACAAACTTAATATACCCTTGTATCACTAGTGGTGTAGGGTGTAGCAACAAGAATGGCTTAAATTATACTCTTGAGCAAATAAATTTCAAATTCTCAGTAGGAGTTATTCTTAGTGAATGCCAAGAATTATAATCAATGGAAGGTTACATAGCCGTGTTGCTATTGGAATGGTTTCTAAAGCGTTTATATATAAATTATTAAAGACATCTAGAACGCGACGCTGTTGTTGTTTCGGTTGCTTTTCCAACGTAATAAATAATAAACATAGCAGGCAAGTGTACAAGTAATATAACAAGTGATTTTTTTTTCATTTCGTTAACTAACCAGTTCACGACAAACAAAACAAAAAGTAAAAAAGAAATAAGTTATAATAATCAAAGCAATTAAAGTAAATCTGGTATAATTTATGGGATGCCCATTGGCTTACTTTGTATTTAACTGCCGTTACGGGTAATAATGTTTGAAATATTTTTACAGGTTTTCGAATGTATTTAATTACTTCAGAGAATATGTTCACCTTGCTGGTGCATTTGTAACACCCGTAAGGTGTAAGTGTTTTTTACTACGAGGTACGAGATATTATACGAGCCAAGAAACCTTTGCTCCCCGTCTTCTTTTTTGACAGTCACACCGAATAGTTTTGACAAAGATTTTGATTTGAGATCAACTGCAAGAATTTCAGTGATTGTCGTAATCTATGCTGGGTGAGAGGTTGTTTCATTTCTCATTGGTTCAGTAACCTTGAACGTTACTTTCCAATAAACCGATTTATTCTATCGGCGAGGTGTCGTGCCGCCTCATCTCGTTGACACCACATCCGATTATTAGCATTTTTCTAGAAAATAACCTGCCAGCATAGTCTAGTAGGGATCTTAAGTGGTAGTTATGGTCTCATTCGTTGAAAAATAAACTTTTCCAAGCGACAACGGCTGTGTGAGTTGTGCATTTAAGTGTTCGTTTTTGTGTCTCTTTCCACACAAGACTACAAGACTACGGGATATGCGATAATTTGCTTATTAGCACGTTTTCTTTGATGTCGTTTAGGCCGCTTGGCTTCAACTTATCGTCGTGCTCCATCGCCGCTTAGATTCAAGTTTTCAAAAACATACCCAATCTATCAAGTCAAGGCACGCGGGTTCAAAGGTCAGTGCGGTGGAGCATATTTGGTCGTAACGATAGTGAGTGCTCAGGCGATAAAATCCCTAATTAACTAAACTACGGCCATTCCCCATCTCTTTCCCTTTCCTCGCTATCATTCTTTCTGACCGTCGCCATATTACACGTGACAGCGGTACATCCCGAGTGATTGGAAGCATTTGCATGCTTAAGTTTTTGTGCAAAGCACGGTCCAATGCAACATGTTGGCACCCGGAATATTAATGAACTCACACGCTGATTCTCTCACCTCTTCAATTCAACTCTTCACTTGTTACACGGATTAGATGTGAGCTACAACTGCCGTAACCATAAGCGAATTTGGTTAAAAAATTTCTATAAGTTTGGAAAGCGCGTCGATTTTCATGATTATATAGCAAATTTTGAATCCTAAAGTATTTCATATTGTGACCGACCAAAAATTAAGTATGACTATTTTGTCCGTGAGTCCGTGAGCGAAACCATTCCGCTTTCATACATTCGCTTTGTCCATCTGCCTATTAATTGCATTTCTTTGTATGTTCTTTCCGTTCGTTCATTTTGAACTTCTATTAGCTTGGCCTCATTTTCCGTCTCATTTTCCTTGCAGTCTCATCTGTCTATTCATCTCGTCAATCATTCAGTTCCGCCAGTATACTCTGGCCAGGTCTTTCGATTTATTCGTGCCTTCAATTCAATTGTCATTGAAATGGATTCGCCGGTGCATGTGTTTTGTTCGTCGGTTTGTCCACTTCGATGTTCACGCCTTTGTCAATTCTATTCCCTTTTCGAATTCCCCCGTCGGATGTCATTATGCTTATACCCGACCTTCTCTTTTGAAAAGCCAGCAATGAAATGATAAAGAAGCAAGAAAGTCTTTGTCATTCAGCACTTTAGACCAAGAAAACTAATTCGCCTTGGAGTGAATGTTTACCGCCCACGGTCCTCATAGCCTCATACTATGATATTGTAACTGTGAAATAATTTATTATAGTGTATGTGAATGAGCCAATTGGTCCGTTAGCTGACTTCAAAAAATATATGCTTCGGGTTTTGCAGTCCAGCGATATTTCTATAAGCTGTAGATTATGATAAGGTGTTTGCGAACGGATCGCATTCATTTTTTCCTTACATTTTTGAATATGTAGTGTAGATGGCAAGAATCCATTTTATATTGAAATTGTTATCCGGCCATCAACTTGGAACTTGAGTGCTACGTTTCTTCACCTTTTTACCTTAATTCCTATAATTAACGTTCCAACGATAGAACGTATAATAAGGTAAACGGATAGGGAACTGGCCATATAGAGTCAGTGGTCTCAAAATGTCGCAACTTGTGAACTATATTCCAGTTGACCATTTCATGACTTTCTCCACAATCGTGACTAACTGCGAATGACTGAGGGATTGCTTATTGTTATCCACCAGCGTACTCCAAATATTCTACAGATCATTACTTACTGTACTAAACGACTATACGACAATATACAATAACCACAACAAATAGAGTAGAACGATATCTTCACGATATGTTCACCTAAGATGAGTTTTTATTCTCTTAACTTTTTAGTTTTATTTTATTTTTAACGAGGAACAATTTTCTTGTTCACATAACTATTGTCTCGTAAGTTTGTTATTAAGAATGTGTGAAATAATTTATGAAATAAAAACCTTTCTAAGCACTTTGCGTACATTTTCCTATTTAACACTAACGACGTGTTGTTATCGACTTTCCAAAAAAAAAACCTTAGCTACAGCAATGCCTTGATTTGTTCAAAGTTTAAAGTGATTTCGATTTTGCATACGATTACATGACACTTTTAAAAGCAGGTCACAAGATTTATCACATAATTGTGAGATAATATTTGGTACCGGCTATCCATACATTATGCTCTGTACACTCTTTCAATATATAGCTCGAAGCACTTAATGATCGAATGACATAAAGTTTAAGCATAAAAATTCGAAATAAGGCTTAAATTGTTGCGAGCTCAAGATTCAATTGAAATTTCATTCTAATTGTCTTCGAATGACATATAAAGGATGAGACGTGAAAATGTTTTTCTTGTTTCATTAACAAAAGCAACTTTTTCGAATTTCGTTCACTAAATGCCAAAGAGAGAGAAAGAAAAAGACATATTTAAGCCAAAAAAAAAAAAAAAAAAAAAAATGTGAGCAAACAACAAGTGGGAGTAATTTCTTGTTTATTTATTTTTGACATTTAACTAAAATAGATTTGAAAGAAGAAAAACAAAAAAAAAAGAAGTCAATAAAGCAAACAAACATCTGAAAAGGTTGCATTATTGAATTCAGCTGAAATTCTTAGCAGGGAACTTGCACAGTCGTCTAGAATAGCGGAAATGGCACTGATTGGAAAAAATAACTAAATAAAGTTCAAAAAGAACTAGTTTCGTTTGGGTTTCAATTTGATTGCATTATATATATATATATAGTGGTGACTGACTATGCTATGCTATGCTATGCTATGCTATGCTATGCTATGCTATGCTATGCTATGCTATGCTATGCTATGGTACTTAATAAACTAAAACATAAACCACAACCAGTCACTAAAACTCTTATATAATTGCGGTAAAATGTAATTTTTGCGGTGCTTTGCGCAATATTGCTTAACTAAATTTCTGCTTAGATTTACTTGATAATTTTTAATAAGATTTATAACTTGGCTACTGTATGTCTACTAACTAAATATAACTAAAACCTTTCAAGTTGACTGTTGCTTTACAATAAATAAAAGCCTTTTTATATACGACTTTTAACTTGAATTTCTTGAATGTAACGCACTTGTACTAGTCTTTATACATATCTCTTGCCCGGATAGTTATTGTCCAAGTCCTTTTGGTTTTGTTTATCTCACAACCAAAATCGATTCCCTGCTATAACCGAGTAATTGTCAAAACTTTCTAGAATAGTAGCAGCAACAGTTTCGATTGAGTTTTCAATGTGTTCCAAATCAGGCAGAAGGTCTATCTTAACAAGACGGCTACTTGCTGGCTGTTTTCAATGGACATCATTTCTATGCAATGGCAATCGTATCGTAATTTTTGTTTCATTTTCAAAATGAAATATATTTACAAATAAAACTGCGCTGTTTAGTCGAATATTTTTTCACAAGTAAATTGACTTTTTCCCCTACATATACACACACAATGCTAGTCAACAATTCGATTCATCAGAATTGGTGAGCAAATCGCCAAGTATATTCCGCAATTATTTATGGGGCCTTGGAGTTGATCAGTTTTTTTGAGCGAATTCATACTCAGCCACTTGACCTTTAATGCTAATTCATGATACATATTGACAGAGTGAGAGAGAGAAAGATGGAGAGATATAAAGAAGGCAAAACAGAAAGATATTACGTGGTAGAAGTAAGAATTAGAGCGAAGGGTGGAGAGGGAGATAGGTAGCGAGGGGGAGTAAGATGAAAGATGATACTAGTTATCTCTATAGATCGTTGGAAGGCGAAATATGTTTTGCGACAACATTTATATACTGCTTGTCATTCTGTCTGTAGCACTCATAACTATATATCTATATATATACCACAAGTAAAGACAGTAAAATAGCTGTACGTTGTTTTATTCTTCTCCACTTTCCTCCTTTTTGGTTTTATATTTATCATTTATTCACAGAGTGAGAGCGAATTTGCATTCGGAAATGTTTTTAGAGTTATGTTAAGTGCAAAGAAAAACTTAAAACAAGTTTACTCGAACAACATCACTCGTCTTCAGCTGGATAGTCAAATAGGTGTACATGCAAGAACTTAAAAATAATGCAATATTTTCTAATTATTATTATTATTATTATCATTATTATTATAAATTTAGCCAGAGAATAAATTCTAAGACTAAAGTCTTAAAGGTTCGTGTTTATTAAAATCTCTACCGCACTTGGGATTTGCACCCCCGACCATTTTCTAATTAGAAATGATCATTTCTATTGAAATCGATTTAGATAATCGATCAGCTAACCGAGCACCTGAACACAGGAGTTTCCATGAAAATAGTTGTGTAAGGATATTCACACAGTAAGAGGTACATATATAATGTAAAATCGATAATAAGGACCTAGAGAGCTAATAAATGCCATCCAAACACAAAACAAGTGTTTCGTTTACTAAATTCGCAAATCGAAAGGGCTGAAGCATGCAGTCGAGAGCAAAAAAATCGCACACCCTCCACATTTTCACTTTGAACCTAAATATTTATTAAATTAAATTTAGATTGCAAACATAGCAAAGCCTCACTATATTTGCAGTAAATCTGATGTCGAATTTTTTTCCCAAACAAATTTATTTTTGCTTCGTCGCTGCAAGCCATATATTTTTCCGCTTTTTTCGCCCTCTTCTCCAAATTAATTTTTCAAAGGGTCTTTCAAACTATTCTTCCTGGTATATTCTAATAATCGTCAGCGAACAGTTCGGCATGATGCAACATTCCCGATATCATTGGAAATTGTTCCAGACTACTTGAAGGGGTCTCACTTCCCTAACACTATCATGCGATTATCGGAAGCAGGAGAGGTTTTTTTTAATGCTTCGCATCTCTCAATACGCTTTTCGGGGGCTTAGAGTGTTCGCGATGAAGTTTTATGGTCGATCTAATGATGCGGAAATAAGTTTATACGTTTTTTCCCTGATTGCGAAACTGATGAGTTAGATGAGTCTTTCTTCTTCCTTTCCTCGCTGCAATGGTGTGCTCAACCCGTCTAAGATCATTTTGCATTTCCTTCTCAAGAGGCACGATTTACCTTTGCAATCCACTTTTACAGCGAACTATTGCAAAACACTTTACTTTTCCCAGCTTTAGAAGAGACGCACCTATTTTACTCGCCAGATGAAAACGTTACTAAAGCAAGGTAAAAGCGTTCAATTTCTTAGTGCCTGGGCTGCCTGAAAATTACACTTTGCTATGCATGCTTCGCCTCCCAGTAAAAAAGAAAAGGATCTCTGAAGCTTCGTACTGAATGTTGCAAATGTCTGGATAAACCGATTATACCCGCATTCCTGGGTATTTGGTATGAAAACTGTTTAAGGTATGGATATCGACAATTTATCCCAATCTATGTGAAATGCGCATTAATTGCTGGCTTATTATATATGCAGGCGACTCACTTCCCAACTGCGCATGGTGCGTTAAAAAAAAAAAAAAAAAAAA
>CCAG010022994.1:0-45205 GCA_001077435.1 Glossina morsitans morsitans
CGTCAAACTCCTTAGCCTACCTTTTCATGAAGGTAAGAGGTGACTTGGCTTTATTAACCCCGAACTGCACTTGCAGATTACATTTCAACTTACTTTCGGGGAAGACCCCTAGATCAGCAAAAGATAATACAGTTTTCACATTCAAATCATTAATATAGCTATCAATACACATGCGTAAAGTTCTTCCTTGCACTTGCTAACGTTCATGCATACGCCTTTAATTCCGCATCACTATGGCAGTGGCAACAGATCGCACTGAAGACGCCAGAAACCTTTCATATTTTCAGAGCAATAGAACGGCTTCACGTCATATGCGTACACGAGAGTGCCACAATGCTTAACTGCTAAGGGGAGATCATTTATGTATAGCGAGGACTGATCCCTAGGGGCTAGCCTGAGTAAACCCAAATACAACAATTATATGGGAATTGATGATCACTTTTTATGTCCATCCACTATGAAGATAAATTGTTTATTAACATCCCTAAATCCAATTTGAATAATGGGCGTGCTTTATCATCAAACTGGGAGTAGTCTGTCTAGATTTTACCACATTTATGAAGGCCACCATGTTTGTCCAGTTAGCTGTATTCAAGACGCAAGGCGCTCCACCGATTGAATTCTTGTTTCAGCTATAGCTTCATTGTAACATTTTCTGGTGAGGCGCTTAGTATTCGAGTGATTGTTGATCAATTTTTTCGAAAGAACAATTGCAATGACTTCAGAAAGACTAACACCGACGATTTGTGAAGTTAATATTTTAAACCAACTCTATCCTTTATACGTACTTTGACTAACATTTCAAGAATGTTTTGTGTCAGATAGAAAGATGTGCCATGTCGGGATATTTGCCCAGCATATGTTTTTATTTTCTGAGTAACGTTGTGCCGTTGCTTTCTTTTCAAAAAGTTATTAAAAACTGACCAAAAAGGACGCCATATTCACAATACTGCTCTTAGCTTATGGAATTCCTTAAATCGTTCCGATAATTGTGAAATGAATTTACGGTATACGGTAAATACACTGCGATATACAATCGATTTGTCGCACCTTCTCTCTACCGTATCCAAATTGGCGATATTGAAGAAGTCCAAGGAAGGCGAACGCAAGTTCTGTTTTCTTTTTTTTAAGCGAATTTTTCATAAAACCCGCTGAAAATGTTGTGAAGAGCTTTCAAAAAGATTTTTTGTTTACCAAATACTGAAGAGCTATTTAAGTACTATAAACTCTTCAAATCTGACCGGGAAGATTTAAGTTAAATTCGAATAAACGTACCCGTGAATTAAAAAAAAAATTGGAGTCGCAAGTCATCGGGAGAATATTCAAAAGATTTCTAGCAAAGCATCGGGCTCGTGACTTAAGAAACCCGTGAATTTAACGCGAAAACTTAAGACCATCAAAGGGCGTTACGAAAGGTGTCATTTTTAATTTCTCTGAAGTTTCTTTCAAGTGCTCACTCGGTTTCCTGAGCAGAAAGTGAGTGCAGCCTTCAAGATGCTCAGCAACATTCCGAATGTTTCTTCGAATTGATTTTTTTTTTTTTTTTTAGTACATGCCCAATCATTTGGACATGGCCCATATTCGTGTAATACAGTGTCGATCGAAAGGAAGTGAGGAAAGAGATAAACTAGAAGTCGTAGTCTAATGAGTGGATGGCCACTCGGGAAGTATTTCGCCTTCTCCGATTGGGTACTCGCTATAGCTAGGAGTAAAATAAATTCTACGGCACTTGAGATCTAAAGATCTGTGAACAAAGGCTTGGTAATCCCGATTTCTACGTAATCGGCTACTACTACCACACCTGTTCGATTTGAAGTCAGTAGGGCAGGGCAGCACTCAAACTATCTGTCATTCAAAGTAGCTCACACATACCTATTAAGAGGAGAAATTATTCACTGATTACTGCGTTGTACGACTTATTTAGTCAACATCTTCCCGATACTTTTCGTTCAGATTTTTTTTTTTAAGTTGTATTTCATTTTCGTATTAAATATTTGATAAATGAAAAAATAAAATTGTTTTTTTTTTTTTGTTTTTAGATTATAGTCATACAATCGACTCATGGTGCCCAAATACCCACAAGTGAGTACAATGATTATGTCGAACTTCAGTGAACGTTGTTGATTTTGGTAAATTCTTTTTTATTGCTTGTGCACATATACACGCTAAAGTGAAGGGTTGCGTTTAGCTTACATTTTTTTTTTTTTTTGAAAGTTTGTTGCGCATTTGCACTGATTATTGAAAACTATGAACAAATTGTGTAAAAACGGATATGTTGTTTTCACATTGAGGCGAATCTAGACAGCCTTCTACAAGTTGCGTGGTCGTGTTATCGCTTCCTACTATTAGCCGGTGTTAAATTTGTGTTCAATTTGCTAGGCTATGGCTCAGGGAGGTGTCTGTGACATAGGCTGTTGTGACAAATGACTTCAATCTCCGTAAGCGTTTTGCAGGAAGCTCCGTACATCTTTTTTTAATTGTGTCTGTCAATTTCATTGAGGTATTTATTCTGCTTTTTTACCCCAATAGCTTTGGATTTGGAAATGAGAACAGATGCCAAATACTCGGAGGAAGCCACACAAGCCCGTGGAAGACAATTGGACAGCCAAGTAGACAGCAAATAGTTGAACTTCATTCAAAAATATAAGAAAATTTCATATCTAGTATAAGACTGAGAAACAAACAGGGCAAAGAGGCACACATTCAGCCAACTATCAATTGGAATTTCTCCAAAGACCTATGCTGCACACTTTTCTTGCAACAAGATATATACAAATGAACAAACGAAGACAAAGGTGACAGAGAAACACACACAATCACAATTTACGATTGATCCAAAAAAAATGTCTTTCAAGTTTCATTCTTAACTTAAGCCTAGTAGTAAGACTAAACAAACAAAGCGAGAAAAGCAACTAAACGGTAGCATGCTGTTAGAGAACCTATGCTTTATAATTGACATGCACCAAACAAATATATGATAGGTGAGCCAATATGAAAAAGAGAGACTGAGACAGGGAGAATGTCAGGGAGTTAGTGTTATTGTCAATGAAGCGGGTTGTAGAAGGACCAACAGCCAAAATTCATTTAGGAAAATGTGTGGATTTGTCTCAATATCTGTAAGCATGCAGCAAAAGACAAGTAGACGGACGAATAAATTTACAGAAAACTAGAAACAAAGATGAAAAGTCGACAAAAAGGTAGACCGTTGACAAAAGAGATAAGATAAACGAAAGGTGAACAAACGTGCGGACAGGAGGTTTTACGAAGGGACGGAGACAAAGCAGGATATCCAACACCCAACAAAAACGTTATAAGCAGATTAAAGGACAGGCAGCCGAAATGAAACTTCGGTGGCCAAAGGCAAAGGGAAATAGCCAGCAGCCAATAGCATTGTAGACAGATGGCGCAAGAGTCGAAAGATTCGGAAAGTGGCCGGGCAAACGAAGAGAAGTTTTTACCGAAATACGGCAGAGGCAAATAAAAACAAGACAGCGAAAATGAGCGGGCGTTCGGATGTAGAGTTCAGAGAAAAGCAGAGAATAGGGTCAATAGCCGATGTCGAAAATAATGTAGACAAGTGAAAAGAGAATAAAGCAAAAATGGATCTACTAGAGGCAGTGGTAAGAAGCTAGCAGAGCAACCTATACACGGGCAGACACAGAAATGGCGGAGACGGATTCAACTAACTAGTAGCCAACCACAAGTTCGACAAATAACAGAAACGGCAGGTGATCCAAACAGTGCACAGGCAGACGAACAGAAGAATTAGAATAGCCGGGAGTCCGTCACAAACAAACGGATAGATGAAAAGAGAGATAAGAGGACCGTAAGATGAACAGACACGAGAACCGGAGGATTTGCAGAAAGACATATATAGAGAGGATAAGTAGCAACCAAAAAAAAGGCTAAAAAAAAGTTATAAATAGGCTAAGAGAGAAACACAAGAACCGAAAGATCGATAGAGAAATGCCAACCAGCACCCAATGAAAAGATAGATAGACGGAAAAAGAGACAAAAAAGTCGAAAGGTGGACACACGGATGGACGAAAAGCAATACGTACCGGTATGAGTAAAGCGATGAATAATCTTCTACTGAAAAAAAATTGTGTTTCATAAGAATTTTTTCACATATTTCTAGCTGTTACGAAAGGAATGACGAAAAATTAAGCGACTACGCCTTGAGGTTGATTTAAAAAAAAATTCAATTCAATACAATTTGGATATGAATTTAAAACATTAAGATACATACATACATATCTATATAAGTAGTTAACGTCACCATTTTGAATGGAGAATATGCGCGCATAGTGCATTGCCGATACACCTATCAACGAATGGTTTTCTTTTTTGTAACTGCCAAATCTGCTAAGGCTGTTAGCTTAACTGAGGTTTAAGAAATGTGAAAAATGCGTTATAAGTGTGGGGTGTGATGTCATTAGTTTTACTTTTAAAGGCATGAAGGTCATATTAAAACTTTTGAAATGACAAACGCTCAAAATAGTTTGCTAATCTAAAGAGTCCTAAGTATTTTTTTTACGAGGCAGCATTAAAAACATCAGTAGTTTAGCAAATATCCAGAGCACATTAGTTGCAGTAAGCAAGTCATTTGATGGGAAATATTTGAAGCTCCTCATATGGGAAATGTTTTAAAGACTTTACTTTCGTACGGATAATGATGTTATGTGAAAACCAATAAATTTTGAAGAAATAGGTATGAAATTTCCAGTTTTATTACACTAAGGACGCGAAATGTTTGCAAAGCCATATATACATCAAAGTTATTTGTAAGCAAGAAACGATGTCGGGGGATAATCAATAGCAGAAAATGTGGATACTATTCTGTATAAAGGAAGATGGACGCGTAAGTAATGAAGACATCTTCAAATCATTCGTTCAACCTTTTAAAACCATTTGTAGGAAAGAGGCAACCAAAGCCAAAATTGATCGGATTTGCAAAAAAATCACAAACCTTTCCCCTATTGAGGAAACAAGATATTGTTAAGGTATCGATAAAGAGCTAAGATATTTCATGGACAAGCATATAAGCAAAAGTTCAATGTCATCCAAAAAGATTACTTTAATCTTTTAGTAACTTTGACCACGCATCTCGGCTTACGTGCTGGCTGTGGATAAACGACAATTTTAAAACCCCATCTCCAGCTTAGAAAAGAACAAGGGAATTAAATCGGGAGCTGTCCAATGATCATTTTTTTCGATGGCTGCAGAAAACTATGTGATAAGAAAAACCGTTAGCTGGGTTTATTTTCTTTACATGGTGAGAGAAAGTACCACATGTTGACTTCAACGTATGGCAACTACGTGAAGCGTTAAACCTTTATCATGAAGAAGAAGAAGAATAAAATTATTCATCTGTTCTAAATTTTCTGTTAAAAGGCGAAGTTACTCGTCAAAATGCAGGATTGTTTGTCAAAAATAGCGCTCTCCTCTGTTAATAATAACGAACTCCTCTGTTAAAACGCAATTTACATCTAATGACTTCAAAAAGAGATTTGCACTAGAAACTATTTTATAAGGATAAGGAAGTAAACCAGCGCAGACCTAGTATTGTAAACGGTTCAATTTCTAAATGCGTGGTACTATCTGGATCAATGTCCACTCATCGATTATTCTCGTCATTTACATCCACATACTCAAAAAACCGTTGTCAAGAAAGCCTTCAAACTGGGTTATGCCGCGGTTAAGTTCATTGATGTGCTTCTGCTTAACGGCTAGCTTACCATTCTTAACAATAATATAAGGACGACCTCCGTCTGTATGTATGTACGCGGATGTGGGGTGTGTGTATCGATAGAAAAGGCCCCAAATGATTCGTTCGAAGCTTCCTACGGAAATCGTAGGTTTTTCCCATTGCCCTTTCGATATTGACAGTGGCATTGGCAATTGCCTCTTAGTCAAGTAATCTGTATTTGGATAGAAGCTTTATTAGGTTTTCTAGTTTTCCCAAACTTTCAATTTTTGCGGGAATCAATTTCTTCCGAAAGTAAAATCTTACAAATTTGAATTTGTGCAGAAAACTTGTAGCTTTGAAGCGATTAACGCTCCATGCAGGCCGACGCAAACCACATTTCACGATTATAAAACTGGTATTGCGAACAGTACAGTAAGCTGGTGGAAGATCTTCCATTTAAAAAGTGCATCTGCGATTTCTTAAATTCATTTTCCTTCCACTCATAAATGTACGCTAAAGTTATACAACGTTTTGTTGCTTACATGACAAATATTGCATGCAATAAAGTTGCATAGGTCGCACACTCCGTACTGTTATTACTAGTTGCAACTACTTGCATACAAAGAAAGTTTCCAATTTATTTAATACATCGGTCTATAATTACCGGCACTAAGTAACAAAAAACATTTTCCTTATTTTATTTTATTCATCCATGTAGTCTTCTTCACTAAGGGTGTAGGCAGTTCAATGATTCTCTAACATTTCAATGATTTTTCCATAGAACGATTTGCCAAGACTAATAAAATGCGCGTTGGTTTACCCAACGGCTTCATTTTTTCACTAAACTCGCCTCAAGTCGTTAAGAAATCATCGAAATGTTATGAAATTTGGACGGGCATCGTTTGACGGTTGATGCAATTGCAGGACGTATTGAGCCATATGTTATAACACGACAGAGTATTAAAAGTAATAAATTAGTTTGTTACAAAAGAAACAAAGAAGAAATGCATTTATGTGCTTAACTAAAAATCGAACCATTGTGAGCAGATCGAATAGTGTTACGGGGAAGAAAATGATAGCGGAGTTGAGAAAATAACTTTAATACCAATGCTCCCAATGAAGTTAATCTTAGAAAAAGGTCGGGAAAGTACGAAAGACGTTTTAAACTTTGCTAGAAGCGAAGCTCAGAAGGTAAAGAATTGGCAAACATTTTACTTATTTTCAAGGTGTGAAGTATTTTCCTTACCTGTCTAATGCTTTAAAAATCGCAAATAGGGAAAATGCGATGCCTTAAGAAACTTTGAAAAGCATTTAATAAGAAGGAAAATGAATTCTAGACATTTAATATTCTAGCCATTAATGATTGCGATATCTCTTTTAACTGGCTGGCGGTTTGGTTTGGTTAACTTCGTTTAATTTTCCCTCTGACCAAGTTGGGATGGATAATTAACCATAAATAAAAGTGATGTTTGTAAGCAGGTGAATATGTGTGTGTGTGTGTGTGTGTGTATGTAAGCACATTCATGCAGAATCTATACATACCTACCGAGAATGCTGCTCATACAGGAAGTGTTAAGCATGCGCATAGTTAGACGTTCAACAGTAGCAACGTATGTAGCAAACAAACTACAAGACACTAACATTCCTATTAAAGAACATTTCTAACAATGCCTTTTCGTGATGGCGAGCGCAAGGGAGCGGAAAAAATATTAGGATTATGGAGAGGGAAAAAATTGACCTAAGAGATGTCCGTGATTATCTGAAAATAAATTTCTCTTTTGCTTACCTCAGTTCAAATTCAAAGCAATCAAAATCATTGCGAACGACAATTTTTAGAGATTTACTATATCTCTTGTTATTATTTGAGTCACTCGTAGGAAAAATGATTTAAGTACGTTTTTTGGAACAAAAAGACTCTAGCGTCCTTTCCTTTCAGGAAGGAAGACAAATTCCAATCATCCACCAAATGTAATGAAGCTAAAGTAAGATAGTTATTACAGGGTGTCCTGTGGTACATATATAACCCCTCTTACTCCCATATGGTTGCCTTAAAGGTCGCCGTTCTTAGTAATTCCTTTTTCAACGATCCTTTTTTTTTCGTCATGTCGAAGATATCCAGTTACTCCAATTGGACAGTACGACACAATTATTATCGCCATCGCCTTCCTTTGTTAACTTAGATGTACTGGACGAAAACGGCATCTGCCTGGAGTTATCAAACAATCAATTGCGGGTTACTTATGAAACTACAGATGAGTGGCGACGTTTTAATCGTCAGCAACGATACTTAGGGAAAAGTAGGAAAACTATCATCTTCTCGCTGTAATTGCACTTAGCACTTACGTGCTAAAGTCAACTCGGGCAGCCGGCTGTGCTGTCCGCGTGTCAACGATGTTACTAAAAGCAGAACCTTACGGCTGAGAATACTTTTGCTCTGAAAAACTTCATACTCCACAATCAGATTTAAAGTGTATTCCCAGCACTTACGATGTGTATTACGATGTGTATAAATAATTGGTTCTCTGTTCAGAGTCCACCACCAGCGGCCTATAGGTAAGTTTAGTGTGTGAAAGTTCAAGGCAAGTTCACGCCTAAAGCGGTATTACATTCTAAGTTGCTTGTAACACTGTATCCTAACGACGCGGAAACATTACGATATATACACAAATTACAATTTTTTATATAAAGCATTGACTAGTGCTTCTGGAGAAATAACTTTGTCGGCCATACGAATAATGGCATTGCGAACTTGTATACGGCGTTATGCAATATTAGGTTCGGACACAAATAAATTAAAATTCCGATCGAATGTATCTCTCTATCTTCTCATCTACCTACTGCAATTCGCCGCGTCAAACGAGTCACGATTCAGCGTAGGTACAGCAGGAAAACGATGCTCTGTGTTTGGTGTGATGAGAAGGGTGTGGTCTGTTAAAGTCTGGTGGAGAGGCTACTACCGAATACTACTGAAAGTAATGAACCGATTTGAACCGATTTTTCCGTGTTCAGAAATCAACCAGTATATCGAAAAGAGCAACACAAGTGCACTTTTTTTTACATCTCATCTGTCCACCTGTCCGTATTGCAAGATCGATTCGCGGCACTTTGGAAGCACTTAATGCGGAAATGTGAGTGCCATACCATACCATAGTTCACCCGCCAGTCTCGACTCATTGCAATTATCGTTCGTTTGCATCAATGGGTCACGCAAATGTCAAGCAAAAGTGCGAAAACAAGAAAAGAAGAACATTTTTAAGGACATGCTATCCACAAACTTTCATGCAGGTGCGAAAATATGCAGGTGGCGATGAGGAGTACCTCGAAGAAGATATTTCTTCAATGAAGTCACAATTTCGAAGTAGTCAGCATTGAATTTTTTTTACTCAACTTAGTAAACCATCTGTTGTTGATTTTCTGACTCTCAGAAGAAGAAGAAGAAAATATTTCTTATTTTCATAAAATAAATGTACATTTTGAATACAAAAATTCCGGTTTTGTTGATCACATACCTGAACACAATACAATTAACTGTTTGCTCCCACTTAAAAAAACTCAAGGAAATTCATTTCTTTATGGTTCGATGCAATAATTTTAGTACCCTTTGTGCCAAGCGTACAATTTTATCATTAAATACTAGGCTTTGCCAAATTAGGACTAAGAAGCTAAGCGCGAACGGCGTGAATTCTCAAAAGAGGAAAAAATTCGAAAAGAGAAAAAGCTCACCCATGAAAAACTCCAACTTTCCATTTTCACATAAATGGACTTAGATGACTTCTAGTATAAAATGCGTATATAAGTGGTCGTGTACTCCTCTTAAAAACCACGTTCATCTATCTTTTTTTATTTATCTAGAATAACAGAACAACACTATGCTTTGCACGTTCAGAGCTTGTATGTGCAATCCGCAGGTTTTCTTTTTTTGCTTTAGGTTACGCTATTGTAAAGAATTCACAGAATGCATTATGTTCAACGTTAATGCGTTTAGTTTTGCAACGAAAAGGTTCTTAAGTCTCGTATGTAAAGTTCAAGAAACTTTTATGGCCCAAAAGAGCAAGAAATCCAGCATTACTAGCACCGACAACAACAACAACAACAACAACGGCAAAGACAAGAACAACAACAAGAGCAACATCAAATTTCATGCATAATTCATACCAAGCTTCCTTCGTCATTATCATCATCATGTTCTGCTTCGTCTTCTTTTCTTTCCAATACACTTGGTAATCTTGATGATCTTTTTGCCATGAAAACTTAAAAAAAAAAAAAAAAAAAACACAAAAGCAGCAGAAAAACTCTGCATTTCCTTGCCTTTCGTACAAAAATCATTTATCCATATGTAGTCGAGCCGTCGTCTTTAGCCGATCATGCCAAAGCCTTAGTCTTAGCAGACTGATGTGCTGGCTCTCTGCCTTAATTCAACATATATACGTTTGCATGCATGTATATGTGTATGTATGTGTGTGTGTGTGTGTGTGTGTGAAACGTACGTGTGCGTTAGCTTCTGTCTATCTTTTCTGTCTTTTCCTTATTGTGTATTGTGTGTTCATGTCTTACCATGTTTTTTTTTCTTTGCCGCTGCTGTTCAATGTCATTAACGTTGCATGCATTGGTGTTGTTATTATTGTTTTTGTTGCTATTTTTGTCGTTTACCTGCATCTTTCTTTTTTATAATGTCGTTGTTTTTGTAATCATTATTGTAAGTTTGTCGGTGACTTCTTCCGCATAAAGCCGCACCTTTTGGGTCTCTACATGTTTTCTGATCATAATAAATTTTTTCTTATTTTTCTTCTTTTTTTTGTTGTGTGTGTGGATGATTGTCTACTTTAGCTGGAAAAAGATGAATTTTTTTTTTTACTTCTCTCTGATTAATTTCGTTAAAATACATTTTGTTGTGCTTTGTTTTTGTTTATTAATTTTTCTTTTTTCACTGATTGATTGTTAAGATCAAATGTTAAGATGTGCGTTGACAAGAATGTAAAGATAAAATATTTATTTTCCCTTACAGAAGACCATTTCACGGACTATGAAAGTATTCCGACGTCAACAAAAACATCAGTCGAGCCGACAGTGAAAATTAAATGTTTATCGGGCTCGATGCTAATAACCATAAAAGATCCACCAACAAATCATGAAACAGGTTTATTCAGCGGCATGATTTATCCAAGGGGTTTATCGAAGAATTCGACGTGTCTTACAGAATACAGGTAATAAAGCATGGTAATCTCTCTTACTCCGCCTGATCATATCATTTAATTTTCCTCTTACATGGCAGAGATCATGATAGTCCTCTACGATATAAACTGCCTCTGAGAAGTTGCAATACGATGCCTCAAGAAACGGTAAGTTGAAAATTACAATGAAAAATATTTATTAAGGATACGGATGTGTTTGTCATCAATAGCTCGTATTAAGGTCTATTCATTTTATATGAGCAGCTTATCGAGGGCCTTAGTTAAGGTTAATGAATAACATTTCTGTGAAAGTTGGACTTGCACCGATTTTCTCATTCGAAGAAGATCTCGCGAAATATCCTCTAAGGTAACTTGTTTAAGGTATACACAGGAATAATAGTAAAGATCAATGCATAGTCAATAACTATCATCCAAGGAGTCAAGCAGCCAGCAATCAATAAATAAACTGGATATCCGAAGTTGGTTAGCCAGCGATGAAATTCTTGTCGAGATATTCAGCGAACACGTCTCCATAATTAAATTAGTTTTTTTTGCTATTTCTATTTATTTTTTTACAATACCTGGGGATCGATGTAAGCATTTCATATATTTTCTACCACATGCTTATTTATCGCTTTGTCCTTCGGATTGCCGCCGTAAACTTCGAAATTCAAAAAATTGAAATGATATCTTAAAGATCTGAAGGTCGCTCTTGGTTTAACTACAAAGAACAAATTGTAAGACGAAAGCGATGCTTCCTATGTTACTGGGTAAATCTCAAATAGTAATAGTAATAGGCATTGAAAACGCGGTATGTTTTCGTTAATTACTTAGACGTCATCTAAGATCAAAGAATACAGTTATAAAAAAAAGTTTACGATTTACTCACAAAAGAAGAGAAGGTAAAAAGAATTCTTCCATAACTTACAGCACAACCATCATCCTCTTTGCACTTTACTTCCGCTACAACGGTTTTTACCAACAGTCCGGCCTATGCACATTTAAAAACCCACAGCAGTGGTTCCTAAGGGCAACACATTAAGTTCAGTTCTTATATGCAGTTTATATGCTCTTTTTTACATAGCGCTTGCACATAAACTTTTGTGGAAGACACTGTCACTGCTAGTACGTCTCTTCCTTCAAAATCACTTAAATTGGAACAATTGCGCTTGAAAAGCGGAAGTCTGTGCAATTTTTATCCTAAAGAAAAAAGCAGGCAAATAATGGGCAACAGCCTACTCTTCAAATGCTTTCAATGTATACGCAACGCACCCCAAAATATCTTGTTTGTTAATAGATGCCTCTCGTGGCACATGATGAATGTCCAACTTCCTGGGGGACTCTGCTCGTTCCAATGATAGAGCAAACTATAAGCGAGAAATGCAGTAAATGCGCAAACAAATGCTATTTCCATCAGAACACTAGATCTTGATCTTTATCATTGCAAGAAAAACACACAACGTCTTAAAAAAGTAATTACAATTGATGTAAGATTCATGCTCTCCCAACCATCTTAAGAGTGCCTGCACTGGCCTGGTGTTCAGGCTATTTGTCGTTTTCAACGTAAGCAAATACTTATCGTTATTTTCATTTTTAAAAGATACGATAAAATATTTAAGCTGTTATTGTCCTTCGAGCCAAAGGATGGACATATAGACACAAATATCTGACAACAATTCGTTTGATGAAGGCTTCTGTTCTTTCAAAGACATAAAGATAGGTGTAGATTTCTGAATTGCTTTAGAAAAGCAACTTTTTCCGATGATGATGTGTACGTTTAGTTACCGAAATGAAACAAAAGCCCGAGTGGAAAGGTCGTATACATATAGATAGATATCCTATACAACTTCGGTAATGCAATTCTTCACTTATTTTTGTGATAAAATATCAAAAAGTATTTCAATGTAAAGGCATAGTTTTCATGATAGTCATAGCAGTTCCGTTGCCCATCGTAAGGCCACTGTTCGTACCCCGTCCCTCATAAGAAAAGTGACTGAAAGGTGAGCTTTTATTTTTGATAAATGCTTCTAATTTTAAACCTTTTATAATGAAAATTGGTCCATAAAATTAAACTGCGACAAATTTGTACCGTGTAGGTCTATTTTTATGGACAGCATCTCATATAAGGCTTTTTATGCGAGCAGTAAAGTCTAAGTTTTTTTTCTGATTGAATGTTGAAAATACTAAGGTCTTTGGCAAGAAAATTAAATTTGCTACATTTGGACAGCATTAGTTCACGTTGGGTATGGTGTAGAGTATTTAATAAAGGTCCTCCACGACTATAGCTTTAGTTCTTTCTTAATTTTGTTTCTCCCGTGGTGGTTAGGAAGAATTATGCGAAGGTCTTATGAGTTATAATTTTCAACTTTTGCAGACGAGATTGAAGGCAGATTGCGATGAATGTCAAATGTTTTGAGTCTGTGACTGTCAGTGAAAAATCAAGTCTTAATATTCCCATCCATAGCTTTCCGAACGTGAAGATAGCAACAGTAGAAGACCGAAAGAGAAGAGGGCGGACGGAGGGACTGACAGGTCTAAATTGATTCATCATCTTGGACAGATCAACATTATAAGTTCTTATACGGTCTTAAGTTTTGCAAAAAGATCGATATAAAAAAAACCCTAAAAACGATACGAAGCCGAATATATAAAAACGAAATAACGGAATTAGTTCATTTACCGACTACAACCACTTCTGGGTTAAAAATGTCGATCATTCGGAATTTTTTGTTTACTAGAAATTCTAGAAATTCTTTAAAATTATAGGCTATCACGACACATTTTAATTGTTATCGATCCTATTCCTCAGGAGTCTTTTGCTTGAAATCTTGATAACTAATTTCATATACTTGTTTAGTTTATTAAATACATTCGCTTCGGTCTCGAATAAGTTCGCTATTGATTTGTAAAATAGAATTGTTTTCACAGAATATAAACAAACGTAAAGAGAAACGTAATTGAAGAAAGCATTCATAAAACGTAATCTTTGATAAACTCATTCACGTTCTAAATGAACTCATGGCATGAGAGTCGCACATAAATGAGCAAAAGTTTTTATTTAATTAAAAAGCTGTTTTTTTTTCCACAATTTAATCAAGCACATGATCATGTCCTATTTGTCACTGTCCATCCCATTAGGAATTAAGGTCGCGTTAAGAACGTTTTCAATGTAAGAAATTTCGAATAGTTTTTGCGGCAAATGAAGAGGTGAGGTTTTTTAAAAAAAAAATTAACCAATGCTTAAAAACTGTTGTGTAAAAAAGACGACAATTTTTGGAAAGAAAAGTGACTACGGAATTTTTAAGAAACTTTTGAAGAGTGAGAGAGAATTTCTTTTAATTTAAAAAAAAACAAATTTAAAGAAAGCTGCAGACAGGTATCTTCAGACGCTAAGAACAAAAAAAAAATGAGATTTGCTTCGATAGGTTCAAGCTTTCTACAAACAAGCAAATACATTATCGCCGATCAAGACCAGCCTGCCGCAGGTCTTCATTTAGTTTTGCGATAAAATACAAATTACTATACTTTGTGTCTATGTGAAAGCATACTTGAGGGGTCCAATAAATAGTTCTATGTGATTCCAATTAAGGTTAAGGTTAATTTCCCTCTCACATCACGCCTTGAATCAGACCGGTCGATGTGTCAAATTTTATTCAGGTATTTTAAAATATGTGACTTGAAGGTTGAGCGCAAAATACCTGGACAGTTATCAGACGGACAGGTAGACAAGTGGGCAGATAGACACACGGAAAACAACCTTAAGTCGATTCGGAAAGTGATTTTGAATCAACCACTACAATAAAAATAGAGCCTATCTTTGTTCGTTCTAGTTGTTACATTCATACGTACAAACTTAATGTATCCTGCATCACAAGTGATGGAGAGTATAAGAGAAATTTTTTTTGTCAACATTTCCAAAAGAAGTCGAATAAATGTCTTTTGAAGTAGTTTGCTGCTGCTCATCAAAGAGTAGATGGCATTGATCCCTTTGCAGACGTTGTCAGCATAACGTGTTACATGAGCGTAGCCATCTTACCTTATAACTGCTCTATAAATACTAAGCCTGACATAGACACGCTATGAAAATGACAACCACAAACAAAATGCGAATGAAGAAATGTAATATAAAGCAAATTTGAACATACCTGACGAACTGTTGAAACCGTAACAACGATTACAATTAACCGACACACGGACAAAGTCAAGCTGTCTACGCTGCGTACACATTTCTATGCATCTTCAATATAGGATTTTGATGCCTGTTTTCAAAGGATTCGAAATATTTGTTGAACATCATATACACTTCCTAAGGTGGCCGTAAGATAGCATATCTTTAGCTTTGATCATTATGCCCTACACCATTTGCGGTACAAGGGTATATTAGGTTAAGGCGACTATACGCAAGAGTTAGAAAGACTGCTGATAGACACACCCATTCAGATACCGGCCGATTCGGAGTCAGTTTCTGAATTGATCTAAGCTTTTCTGTCCGTATGTACGTCCGCCCGCATTCTTCCCTTGTGATCAAGCTTTCAAGGTCACAGCTTTTGAGATATTATGATGAGATTTCGTACACCGAGGTATTTTAGCGCAAGAACGAAACTATTGAAAATGGTTCAGATGGGACTACTTTTTCGACCGCTTCCCATATAGCACGTATATTACAAAATCGTTACTTTTTGTAGGGTGACCCGTTTGCCATCTACAATATTTCTACTCGTTTTTTGTCTTGAAGAAAATCAATTTATTTTGTTTTCACATACTATTTATTTATAAAATTCCTTGGGTAAATCTTTGCATACATTCCGTCCCTAGTAAGATTGAATTAACATTTAATTAACATTCAAGAACAGCTGCCGTCATAAGCATAAAACATTGAGCGCACTCACGCATGCATTTTTTCAATTATTGTTCATTAAATTGTTTTTTCTTTTATTAAAAAGTAATATTTTACGTCAAGTCTTGAAACCTGAACATAATGTATTTTTAATATTTAACCGCAAATTCCTATTATATTAAAAAGTAATTTTACATCAGTGATCTCATCATTATTTTTTGCTGAATACGAATTTGCTTTGAAATTTTTTGTGCATTGATTGGTATAAACAAGTTTGTCGCTTAAGTCTTTTATTAAACTCAACTAGTGCTGGCAGCTTCTTTTAAACTTAATTACAGCACTTTTTCCTGTTATCTCGACATTTTCACTTAAGACGAAAAATAATTAAATTTTAATTACAAAATCTTTCCAGTAAAGCTGCCAACTGCAGTAAACTGCAAACCTATAACTTTTTTCTTCTCAAGCGCGAAGTACACATTTTTATATTTAATGATGCGACAACGACAAAAACAATGATTTCTTCTTACAGACAAAATTGGAGGAAAACTTGCAGTTCAAGTTAAAAACAATTCTCAGAATAACAGAAGAAAATTTTATGCAACAAAAAAAAAAAACGTGAAGAAAAATGATTGTGCGACCGCACAAATTCAAAGTCATTGCTAATGGTTACTTCAAGAATTTTCTCAAAGAAATTTTTCCAAACTCAACAAAAAAGCATGTAAAGTTCAACTTAAACAACACTTTACGAAATTACTTATAAAAATGTAAAACATATGGTCTCTCAACTGCTCAACTCATTTTAGACATTTAAGAAAGACTGAGTCATCGCACAATCAATGTCTTTTTTTTATTTATATGCTAAACGTGTTATTGTGAATGTTCTTATTTATTATGGTTAATGACAAATAATATAATTGTTGACCATGAAATAATCGACAATAAATTTCCAAATAATTGTGAGATTTGTTCCCCAAAACAGTCTACAATCTCTAACTCACTAGCCAAGGAGAAAGATGCGCTAGAAATGTCCTATTGTTTGGAACGTCTATGTGTACTCATCAAAGATTGCATAAGATATGCATTTTCAAGTTTGGCGTATCGTTTTCACATAATTTAGGACTGTCCGTCCATCTGTCTGCTGATCGATCCCTCAAAATTGCCAAAGTATGAATAGAACGTTTATACTTCACATTTACGCCCTAAATTGATGGGTAAGTTTAAATATTGGCGGGGTTTACTCAAAAGCACTGGTCGCACATAATATTTTATACCGTTAGTTTAACCCACAACGTCACACAAACTAGGAGGGATTAATGCAAATTTACTCGTAATCTTTAATCGTGATGACTTAACCCCGCCGCGCCCGGGATGTAGAGTGTGAAATACCCACTCAGTGCCCGGAGATTGATTTATACCCGTGTGCCAGAATGAAGATGTGTATAGGACGTATACCCACATCCCCTCCCTCTGATGAGAGCAAGGCCAATCTCAAAGACCTGCGGCTTTCTCTGCAAGTTCACCCCGTGATTTTGGGCAGCCGTAGCTATCACGAGGCTTCCGCAACGGATCGTTCCCGCTGTCTGAAAGGTTGGTTAAGCGGCTCGTGACGCCCGTGGTACCAGAAAGAAGTATAGAATGAAATCAATTAATCTATCAATGAAATCAGTTAACGCGATCAACAAGTGGTGGGACTTTGTTCAATTTTGTGTAAATTCTTAAGACTTAAACAAAAATTTAAACAAAAAACTATCGCTCTGAGTTAATGATCGCAGATGAAGTTAAAACATGGGTTTCATCTAGCCCGTCAATACCGACCCACAACAAATATCGACTATGGCTATCGCTTTTTAAATTATAAATGTTTTATTTAAGCTTTATACCCTACACAAGCGTGTTACAAGCCATATTAAGTTCGTGCGGATGTATGTACAACTTCTAGAAAGGCTTAAGATAAACCCAACTTTTATTATGTCAATCAATTCGGAATCATTTAAGCTTTTCTGACCGTCCGTCCTTATATCTGCTTGAAGTCTGACAATGAACTTTAAAAACTCTCTTTTTAACTTAAATCGGTGAGAAATAGAATTATTATTATAATAAACGAGTATACGAAATCCGGGTGGGATTGGATCTACTTTCGGATTGTCGTCTGATGTAAAGGTAGTTACAAAAACTGAGCCTTTACATGGTGAGAGGGTACATATTTAGTATTTTATAACGAAAGCTGATCTGAAATTGTAATTTAACCGTAGAAGTAACGTCAATAAATTTGGATCTTACAGACTGTTCTTCGGATCTCTCTCCACAGATAAGAGTTTGCATGAAAAAGTAAGTCTTTCTATTGCAAAAATGTCTATTGTTTGGGATTTTATAACGAACAGACATCAATTGCATTAGGCGAAGCAGTATGGGCTAACTAATTGTCGAGTCGTGCTTGACTATAACTTAAGTTTGTTTTAACTCAAGTAAAGTCGTTTCCATATTTTCGAAATTTCTGTTTTTGTATTGAAGACTTTTATTTCCAAAAATTTATGGAATCTAAAAATTAAATGTAAGATCCCGCTCTCTGGTTTATCACTTATTAACGAGGCCGTCTGGAAAACTTTACAATACTTGAATAAATGTTATTTCCGGACTCCCCCAAGGTGAACACAACTTTTTCTGGGTTTCTTAATTTAAAATTAAAATTAATTTTTTTTCTTTGTTATATCTTTCTTTAGTCTTTGTTTTATTCTCTTTTTGCTTATAATTTATTCTATTCTTTCTTTGATCAAAAAAAAAAAAAAAAAAAGAAAAAACGGCAAAATTATTCTTATGAGATATTTTTGTTTTGTTTGATCTTGCTTTGCATTTGCCAACAGAAAACCATTGTATTCGTTTCCTACAAACAAACTACCGTTGCTTGACTATATAGAGCCATACATTCCTACTTACATACATGTATCTTTTTCATAAATGAATATGTACGTATGCATGGTATGCCGGCATTATAGCTAAATTTATGTTTTGTTGTTAATGCTCACGAAATAATGTGTCTTTGGCTTATGGCCAAGGCGGACACATGGCGTAGCAATAAACATGGAAACTTCAAGAAAGACCATAAAAGCACACCAACTTTAACAAGAACCGATAGAGACATAATTATAAATAAATATAAGTTAAAGTAAAAAATAAGCAGATACACGAAGAGAGGAGAGCGAAGCGAGTTTCGAAAAACGATATAATAAGACACGAACTTGGAAATATAAAAATTAATGTAATGCGGAACTCAAAAGTGGAGAAGAAACAAAGCCAAGCTCTAACGTTTGCATTTAACTGTTAAAACCATAAATTTGTTTTATTTTTTATTTAAATTTCTAGTTAAAGAATAGGCAGAAGAATCGGAGAGAACAACTTTTAAATTAATTGAAGAGATTTAAACCAAAGCTATCGGCGGCTAAAGTCTATCCGTATGTACATTCCAATTCATTATAGACATGAATAATTTACGAAAAATAAGCACAAATAAAAACACTATAGTGAGTCACCCTTTACCTTAGACCACTCTACGACTATTCATAGACTGACCTTTCAAGATAAAGCCTTATATAGGAAGTCGTCGAAAATATGGCCCGGTTCGAACCATTTTCAATAGCTTTCGTCCTTGGGCCAAAACAAGTCAATCTACCAAATTTCTTCAAAATATCTTAAAAGTTGCGGTTCGGAGGTTGAACACAAGACGGACAGACGGACAGCTAATCACACGTTTCAATAGAAATGTAAAGCTACTCTATGAACTTAGCCTACCAGTTACTCTAGTACGCAGTACAGGTAAGAAAACATGAGATGAACAAAGCGACATCGGTAAAAGGTTAAATCGATTCAAAAATTTTCAATAACTGTTGTAGGGTGTAAAACAGAAAAAAACCAAAGTTATCTTTTAACTAACATAACCTACGTCTTCTTTCGGTTCTAAGTACTTTACTGTTTAGGTGCTTCTTCTTAATCTTTATTGCACGAATGTACGTAAAATAACATAAGTCTTCTTTTCCAACACATTGTTCGATAGACGAACAACACGACAGAGAACAAATCTTTACCACAATGCTTTAATCCTACCATATAAAGTCACTAACTTTTTTTTTGTTGCATTTATTTTTTTATTTTTATTTTTTTCATTATTATCCGACCAGGGCGAATTAACACACTATTGCATTTGTTTTACAGCTTTTTTTATTTTTACTTTTTTGCCATATTTATACTTCCTGGAAATCAAGAAGTTGTTAGTGAGTAATAAACACAAGTTTTCTTCTTCTTTTTTTCTTGAGGAAAACTAATCTTAAGAGTTGTTTAAAGATCTTAAAAAGTTCTGTTTTACTGCCCTAAACATCTAAAACAGTTTTAATGCATGCTATGAAAACTTCTTCAAGGCATCAATGTGTAATGATCGCCATTGTTTTGCTCATTAACACACTTGCTGCTGCGATGAACATATTTTGAATCCGATTATGTTTTTTTTTTTGGTTTTAAGCAAAATGTTTATGCTTAACTTAGTGTGACGACAACCGGTCGCTGCTACTTAAGACAAGTGTTTCTTATTGTATGCAAGTGTAGAATTTAATCAGCAATATATATATAATTAAAGTATTTTTTTTATAATAATAAAAATCACGTCATATATATTTTGTATTATTCAACAATAAACAAAACAAAAGATTTAAAGAAGAAAATTTGAAAAAAAAAAACTGATAAAAATCGAACTGAAATATTAGACTCATGCAAGACGGAAAATAAAGCGTATTACGCACTACCCTGCTTAATACAAAATCCTCAGTTATTTTCTTTTTTGTTGCAAAAAAGTTTATATAGCAAGGGTTTCTAGCATTGGCTCGATCTCTCAGCCAAATTTTCCATTCTTATATACAGTAATATATAACTTTTCATGGACTTTTTTTTTAATAGAAGTATTAAAGATTAAAAACGTTATTTATATAACGAGTTTTCCATGACATGTCATAAAAATGTTTCCCTTTTTCCCCTTCAATGCACTCTGAGCAGCGTTCGTCCTTGGGCTAGAATATTTCAAATTTCGACCTCCTGGTTAAGCATAATGCATAAGAAAATATAAGACGGACAGAGGGACAGACATGCTTAAGTAGATTCAAAAAATGATTCTAAATCATACGCTATAATATAACTTGTATCTCTCTCAGGCTTTCTCATTTCACTTGTGCTCTTATCGGCACAAATCATGTCGAGTATGAAAATCAAACCGTCTTTTAATATCGATCATTTGTTCGTTTTTGTTGTCGGTCTTTCAGACAACGAGATATGTTCGTCTCGACCAATTCCCATCCAGCTTGAATGATAAATTTTAATGACGGTGCTTCGATTTTTCCAATGTGTCGTTTATTGCTTGAAGTTGAAAATTAAGCCGAAGAGATGCAAACTCTCAAAGAATACAATTACACTCTTACTCCGGGCTACGTCACGCTTATAGGGCCAAGGGAGGTAGAGCGGTAGAGTTTGTTTTGCTCGTAACTATAGTAAGTGTTCAGTCAGTAAATTTCTGACACCGATCAGACACGCATCCATTAGGCTGCGACCACCAACTGCCTATCTGTCTTTCTGTTTCCCCACTCCTTTCTAACCGCCATTCTGCTACACACATACAATATATCCCCTGAGTAATTGGTCATCTGAAAGAAAACAAAAAAAAAACTTAATATGTGGCTTTGCCAACATTTTCTCTGATTTTGTTTCCGAAATTCATTCGCAACGCAAGACTAAAAAAAACGTTCAGCAATAAGTAAACCAAACAGTATGATATACAAGTGGCCCTGGAGACGGGCTTCATAATATCTACAAGCATAGGCTTTTTGGCAACAATGATAAAATTAAGTTTCAGAATAAACCATAATTGGTGGACTTAGCTCAGTATAAACTCGAACCACGGCCCACCATTAAATACCTTACGCCAATTCGATTAATACATTTATTCGCATGAAGATGTTTTAAAATAAGACGTTATGTGGGCAGAGACGGAAAAGATAGTCCGGTTTGAACCATTTTCAATAGCGTTCGTCCTTGGGCCGAAACACGTCAGTCTGTCAAATTTCATCAAAAATATCTCAACAATTGTGGTCTACAGATTGAACTCAAAAATACGAGGCGGACAGATGGAGTGACGGTCAGACAATTTTTCCATCCGAAGTCCTTCTGGACGTTATAGGAATCCGCACAAACTTACTATACTCTCACACATATCACAAATGATATGGTATGGGGTATAACAAAACTTGGGAAGAGCTTATTATATAAAATAAATTTTAAAAAAATGTTTCTTTGATTTTCATTTATTTTACAGGATGACGGTGGTATTGAGTTTTTCAATACAATAGTGTTGCAACCGCATTTAAAGTTGATAACCGATGCTGGTCGTGGTTATCATGTACGATGCTCGTACAAAAGTCGTGATGCTGCCATGAATGCAAATAAATATCATAATCATCATAAGAAAACCGAAAGCAAATATGCGCAGAAACCGCAAGCGTATCGCAGCGCTGAAGCTGATCTGACAGATAGAAGAAATTATGGCAGATCTTTGGATAAATATCGAGTCAATGATGATATTCTGGATGAAGATGATATCTTCAATGATACCGAGGATAGTGCAGATAGTCAAAACGAGGAAGAAGATGAAAGCAGTGAAAATGAGATACCAATGCCTGGATGTCACATGAAAATTTACAATTCCGAGCATAAAATAGCTAATGATGTGAGAATTGGTGATCCTTTGACAATTGTGGTGAATATCGATAAACAAGATTTATACGGTCTACATGTAACCGATTGTATTGTACGTGATGGGTTAGGTTGGGGTGAACAACGTCTAGTTGGAGAGGATGGGTAAGCGAATAAATGCTTTCTACTAAAGCTTTACTGGATCGTTAGATATAAAGAATATGTTCTTCTTTAGATGTCCCATGGATAATGAAATAATGGGTCAATTTAATTATACGAACGATCGTTTGGCAGCTAATGTTACCTTCCCGGCTCATAAATTCCCCTACACTACGTCAGTGTACTATCAGTGTAACGTGAAATTATGTGATGTAAAAGATCCCGAATGCCAAACGGTGAGAAAGTTGCACAGAAGTTCTTGTTATTTTTTATCGCAATAGCATTACTACTTAGGCACCACTGTGCGGAGGCAAAAGGCCCAAGCGCCAAACTACTAATGATACGAGAGACGAAGATGGTATGCCCGCCACTATTGAAGTATTTTCCGGTCTATACGTTAACGAAAATGTCGAAGTTAACGAAGGTGACGATGACTCGGTCTTTAAAGAGAAGGTAACTTATAGATGAGCTTTTATAAGAGTTCCTATCCTTAATTTATCCCCTTTTCAGCAGACTCTAGAGGACGCCTTGTGCGTTTCGCAACGCACTTTTGCCATAGCCATAGCTATAGCTGGTCTTATACTAATGTTAGCGGTAGTAGCGGCAGTTTTATGCATCATGGCCAAACGTAGCACTAAAACTGTATCACATTCCGGCAGCTCGATCTATAGCGGACCTTATACAAATACTGCTTTTTCGCATAGCAGCTAAATTATGAAACGTTGCTGGCTCAACCGAGACGCCCAAAAACACTTGACGTGTTTGAAAAACAAAAAAAAAAAAGAGTCAATTTATTAGTTAGAAAAGCCCCGAGTAAGCTGTTCGTAGTGAAAAGAGGAAATGAGGATATATGAGTAAAATGATTAATCATTTTTTTTTTTGAAAAGTCTACTTCTCCTTCAAAACGAAACTATTTTGATACTGATTCCGCTGAGTTCAATTCGGTTGTATTTAGTTGTAAGGAAACGTATCGAAACGAAAAAATTACATTTACCACTAGACTTAGCTGGCCAAAGATATTAAAGGGTTATAATTTATATATATATGTACATATACCTATACATATATATATATGTATTAATTTAACTTAAAGTTTATATGTTTAACCCTCTAATATCGCAGAGATTTTAAGGCTAAACCTCGAAAAGGAAAAAATCTCTGTTTTTAATATTATATACGTATATATATATATATAAATTAATTCAATTCCTAAGCAAACGGTGTGGGTTTAGTTTTTATCTTTAAATTTATATTTCTATTTCTTAATTTTTTTTTTTTCTTCAATATAGTTGGCTACTTTCCTTTTCGATCAAGTTAACGCGAAAGTAACTGAATCCTTTTGTTATACCCATCACCGTAGTGCAATACTTTGAAGAAAGTCTAAGAAACTTCTTAAAGTAAACCGATTTAAGAATGTCCGTCTGTCTGTCTGCTTGTAGTAAACATTCCCCTGACCGCAACAATGCAGTAACAGGCTTTAAACTTTGCGTAAAGAGTAGAACCCCTTGCAGATCAATTTTTATTGATATTCAGTCAAACCCGTCGAAAGACACGAACACAGTACAACATAGTGTGACATAATCTCTATTTCCAAAAATAGAAAAAGTGGTATTTTTGCTCGTTGCTTATAAACCACAACTGATACGAGGACAATTTGTGTTTATATTGTACGGGCTATTCTGCAACACCAGAGCAAACATGGATGAAAGTTGGCCACGCCTGCTCAATTTTGTAAATAAATGAAATGGGATTCTTTTATTGAAACGTTTGCAATACTCAGAAAGAGACTTCAGAGACCCCATAAAGCGTACATATTTTCGATTCGCATCAAATGTGCACTGTTCTAAAAATAGATGTCCATGCGTGTGTGTGTGTGTGTGTGTGTGTGTGTGTGGTAACCGTTCCCCCAGTCGGAAAAGTGAAGATATCTTCTTTAAATTTGGCAAAAGCATTGGAAGCCGGTGGGCGTAGGCTGATATTCAAAATGGGATAAATGGGTAAAAGGATTATACTGTACAGTTGATGATTGAGTAGATCTAAATTTTCCAAATAAACTACAATAGACACACGATGTAAATTTCCATATTTCCATATTCTACAAAAATAAGAAAAGATCGGCCACACCTTCTCAATATTATAGAAAATTAAAATTCGATTATTTTATCCAGACGTGCGAAGCGTCCAGAAAGGAGCTTCAGGGACTCTATGAAAATATATTGATTAATGTCAAATGTGACAAATTTTTGTCCATCTGTCTGATAATTTCTATGATCGCAAAAATGGAGATGTCTGCTTTACATTTCCTCGAAAACATTAGAAGTAGTAGACGAAGTCTGCAAGAGAACTCGCCCTTGTATTATACCGTGGACAAGTCCCTTTGCCAATACCGAGTTCATCCTGGATTTCCGGGCCACGATACAAATTTCCACATTTACATGACAAAAAAAGAAAAAATCAGCCACGCCCACGCAATATTATCGAGTATTAGCCTTTTCTTAGTCTCTTTTTAGGATAATGGTGACGGGTATAAAGGATTCGTTCGCGGACGAACTTAGTTTTCTTACGTTTTTTTTTTTTTTTTTTTTACTTTTCATAATTTATTCATATTTTGTTAGCAGCTAACTTCTCAGGTTGTAGTCTTTGTAAGCATAAAAAAAAAAACAAAAAGTAATAACAAATTTTTTTTCTTTGCCTCTTCGAATTTAAGGATAGAGCTTGAAAAACGTCAACATTTTACTTTAAGTAGCCAAAGTTTAAATACTTCAGCAAACTTGTCATTTAATTTTGTGAGTCTAAACGAACTAAGTTTTACTTATTATATCACTTTAATAATTTAAAAATAATTTAGTTAAGTACGTATTTGCTTATTTTAGAAGATAACTTGCAAAGCCAACCCTTATCTAAACGTCCGATAAAAATTTCATTTTCTTTAATGCACAATTAATAATAAAAGTAATTTTACTTTAAGTTTTTTTTTTTTTTTTTTTTTTAATTTTGAATTGAAGCAAGCGGCTTGGCTTCAATAAATCATTCAGTTATTCGAATAAAAGAAGTTTTCAAATACGAAATGATCTACTGAAGCTTAACTGTTTGCTATGACTAAACTATAAGTTAAAATATTTTATTTACTCAACAATACCTATTAAACATAATAACAATAATAATAAACAATAAATTTATTTTCAACAAAATTTCCTGAGGACAAAGCATTAGATAAAAAAATTATATAAACAGCAACACATTGGACAGCTTAACAAAGCGGTGCTTAAATACCCATCAAAACGTTATATGACCCCTCACTCATTCATTCAATCAAAAATGTGTTTCTGTTAAATTGAAAAAAACCCTGGATTTCAATCATGACGTCTATTTTTTTTTCTAAATAGTTATGAGAATATCACATAACATTTAAATCTGAATAACAAATATATATAATAAATAAATGAGTATCTTTTTAGTTTTATTCTGATTACATTGAAATCGGAGGAAGCATTTAACGGTCGCATTAAATGTATTTCAATAAACTTGGTTTACTTGTAACCATAACTAGTTTCGGCTGCATTCCAAGTCAGGAAAGCAATTGTGATTGTTTTTCTCATTATCGGAAATTTTCATTAATTGAAAGGGGGCAGAGATCAACACAACCTATTATATACGCCGATAATACCCAAACATTAACGGAATGCATTGATTTGGCTTTTCACTACAAAGGCTTAGCCTTGAATTATCAGGCTGAACGACTTCTTAAGAGATCGCTAAAGGGTGAGTGCATTGCTTTTTAGTTTAGCTGTAATGCCAGTTATTTTTGTCGGGGCAAAGTAAGTGCAAAAAATTTGTACTGCACCACGGCTTAGTACTTAATAACTTATACCACGTTACAGTGAGAAAAAAATCACTTATACTACATTACTATTTACAAAAATGTGTAGGTCTTTGTGATTGGCGAGTGTAGAAGAAGACTTCTTTTAATTAATAAACAAGTAAAAGCACTATGGGGAAGTGGTCGAAAAGGCAATGTGATGCGAACCATTGTCAATAGCGTTCGTCCTTGAACAAAAAACATGTCAGTGTGGTAAACTTCGACAAAGTCTATCAAAACTTGCGGCTTATAGATTGAATACAAGAAAACAAAACGGACTGACGGACAGACAAGCTTAGAATATGATTGTGCACCGATCCGTATAAAAAGAAGAGTGAGTGGCGTAGAGTATAATTAGTTGGCGAAGCTCTTCCTACTCTTCCTTCCTTCCTTCCTTCCTTCCTTCCAAAACGCTGATGATTGATTCAAAAACTCGTATTTCAAGATAATTTTTCAAAATTAAAGGTTCGTTTTTACTGCAGTTGCAAGGAACTTTACATGGGATCTGCAAAGTCATTGGCAATTAGTGCATTTGTATTTCAATTGTCATGTCTTACAGTGTCCAGAGAATGTGACGAAGGGCACGCTAGTCCGTGACGCAAATTTCAATTATTTTTCATTGTATCAGCAGCCGATAGGTAAAGAAACAAAGCTACAAATTTTAAAATTTAATAAAAGAAAAACTTTAATTTTTATATAGTCGCCACTAATTATATTTGTGTGCCCGAGATCGGTGTCTTTATTCTTTATATGGATCCTGTAGGTTTTCGTAATGCTTCTTTAAATTGTTTGCATACGACAGCAGAGTCTTGTGTCTCTTTGGCTCATGTGGCCTCCGAAAAGCGTACAAAGTCCTTAAGTAATTTACTTATAGAGCGTAATCAATATTTTGAACAAAATAATGGTAAGACCGAGCGAGTCCATTTAGCTTATGTGGATTTACATTACAATCGCACTCGTTCGCCAAATAAAATGGAATTTTTCAATTCAATGGGAGAAAGTCTAGACAGAATTCCATATCGTGCATGGGAACCAGGAAGTCCGAAAGCAAGGTAAGATTTGAAAAGTAAAGAAAGGATAACCCATTAAATTTGGTATTTAAAAATTTCTTTAAATTTTAGTTTACAATTGACCAACGCTAGCTGTGTGGCCTTGACTACTCGCTCCACCTGGTTAACTATTGATTGTCAACGCAAATTGCCATACATTTGCGAGATTCTTACATCCTCTCGTAACAACTAAGGAAACGAAATTTTCAAAAAAATGCAAACTAATTCAATTAACTAGTAATGTAGACATGCACATGCACACTTACTTTTGTTTTTGCATAATACAAAGAGATAAAATTAGCAGAGCATAAGTAAATCATCCCTCTTAAGCTACACATGAAATTGCAAGAGATAATCAAAAACAAGTATGGAAATATATTCGGGGATGACCGAATCGTTTATACCCCCCACACCGCTATCCTAAAAAAGAGGAAAAGAAACAAATTTTCCTACTCTATAAACTCGGGTGGGCGCGGTTGTCTTTATGAGTAACACGCGAAAAAAGTGGAAGGCAAAGGTGTCCGCTGTTCTTATTATATGGACGTGTGTGCGTTGTAGGCGTTCGGGTAATTTTCAAATTCTTTTGCAAGTTTGCAGGCGTTATGTTCATTTTTGCGAACGCGAGAATGTTTGCCATAGACCCTATATAGTGGCGTAGACGGAAAGATGGACAAAAGAAAGACGGACATGATTAGGTGCAATGAAATTTGAAGAACTTGTATGCGTTACGGTGTTCTTGAAGCTTACTTGCGTGCGTTATAAGGGTATTGAAAAAAGAACTTAAATTTTGATACATTAAAAATATCGAGTAGGCGTGGCCAATACTTCAGCATCGCTCATAGAATATACGTTGAAATTCTTGTACGTGTATCTGATGTAGTTTCTCAGTAACGAGCAAAGACAGAGATGTTGTCAGTTTACATGGTACTGTAGGCGTGTCATTGGACCGATGTGGCCCATTTTCAATACCAATCTGCATGAAAGAAATTCCAATGTCGACAGCTTTATTTTCGCTGTGAGGAGAATGTTTCCAGGTCACAATGCACAGAAGATATGCTTAAATCGATTCAGAATTCGAAGAACTCTCAAGAACATTGTGGGCTGTCTGAAGTTTCCTTCTGGGTGTTGCAAACGTTTTGACAAATTGAGTGCACCCCTTATTCTTCGATAATGGGTATAAAAATTTAAATGTGCCTGTAAAAGGACCAAAAGTTTTCATTGTCCATTTATCTCTCTTTGCTGAAGTTCAAAGTGTTAACGGAGACAACGAGCTTTTTTTGCGTCTACTATCAATAACAATAGTAACGCTGTTAATTAGCAGATAATTTGAAGTTAACAGCTCGGACTTTCATTCTCGTTATTTGTATGGGCGAAGATTCTGTTAATACTTTCTCGGTATAACGTCCTATTCTCTCAAACGAAGCGTATACAATTCTATGCTTTCAAGTGAACAGACACTATGGTGTACATACAAGTGTGTGTATGTATGAAAAAAATCAAACGGTAAGTATGTATACAGCAAGATACGGCACGGAACGAATAATTTGTTTATCTTTCGTCGTTTATTTTGAATTTGATTCCAAATTTTATGTTTAACAATTGCTTCAATAAATTTCAACAAAAAAAAATTATTAGGATTTATGAAGAAATTCCAGAATATTCGAGACCATCCTTGAATATATTTCAGAAATAAACAGGTAACGTGAACAAGCTATTCAGAAAAAGGTGTAATTTTTAATATTCTACAGTGACAAGTGGTATATAGTCGCAAATTAACAGTAGGGAGGCTGGATAACATAAGTCTGTTTTTACTAACTTATATAAGGGTTATCATTAAAAACAAGCCCTCATATGAAAACAAACTACAACTGAGAAATAATAAAGTTTACGGAAAATAAATTGAGTTTGCTACTCTTTTTGCCACATTATGTATTGAGCATTTTATGCGGGTCTTGTTGAGGAGTATGACTTTGCATGAAAATAATCTGTGATTTTTTATGATTTAATATCAAAACGAGCGATTAATTGTATCAGGCGAAGTGGTGTAAGGTATCTAATAATCGGCCTTCCCCGACTATAATGTTCTTAGTTGTTTTGATTTATGTTATATCTGAGTTTCAATTGTTGTTCTATAAGGTATGTTAGTTGAAATAAAAAAGCTTCCTATAACACGGTTGCGATATGGCACGGTACGAATTATCAGTGCTTTTTCGACGTGACATAAAAAACTAAACAACAAAAACAATTCCTAAGCACGTTCTTCAACAAAATCGGAAAATAAACGAGAAAAAACATAAATGACATCACGAATGGATTGTATTTTGATCATAATACATGCAAGTTGCCACTTGTGGATTGTATTTGATCACAACTCATGCAAGTTGCCGGTTCTGGATTGTATTTTGATCACAACTCATGCAAGTTGCCGGTTCTGGATTGTATTTCGATCATAACTCATGCAAGTTGTCGGTTCTGGATTGTATTTCGATCATAACTCGTGCAAGTTGCCGGTTCTCGATTGTATTTTGATCATAATTCATGCAAATTGCCGCTTCTGGATTGTATTTTGATCACAACTCATGCAAGTTGCCGGTTCTGGATTGTATTTCGATCATAACTCATGCAAGTTGCCGGTTCTGGATTGTATTTCGATCATAACTCGTGCAAGTTGCCGGTTCTCGATTGTATTTTGATCATAATACATGCAAGTTGCCACTTGTGGATTGTATTTGATCACAACTCATGCAAGTTGCCGGTTCTGGATTGTATTTTGATCACAACTCATGCAAGTTGCCGGTTCTGGATTGTATTTCGATCATAACTCGTGCAAGTTGCCGGTTCTCGATTGTATTTTGATCATAATTCATGCAAATTGCCGCTTCTGGATTGTATTTTGATCATAACTCATGCAAGTTGCCGTTTCTGAATTGTATTTGATCATAACTCATGCAAGTTGCCGCTTCTGGATTGTATTTTGCTGATAGGTGTATGCTATCTACCGGCGAACTTAGTTAATTTAAGTTCCCACAAACAGTTTTCGCAAAATATGGCATCTTTATTACATACAGCTGGCACAACTTTACCATTTGCGATTTGTTTAATTATATTTTAAAGCTGGCAATGCTCTTTCCTTTGCTCGTCCTCGTGTTGGCTGTGTTGCGACGGATGTGAAATTTATTTGGTTTTGGATAAGAAGTTAAATAAACATATTAAAGCAGGATGAGTTTGTATAATTTTAAGAAAATAATGGTGGTTCCGCCAGCAAAGGTGAAAAAACAAATAATTGCAATATTATTTAGTAAGCGCTTGCTTGCTATAACCTCGTCATCCAATATTTACAACTTCGTATGGTGTGTTGTTTTTAGGACTTTATCGACATTATGTTGTCGAAAACGCAACGTAAGACCCCAACTGTGGTACACAAGGGCTATAAGATTTCTCGGATACGAGCGTTCTACACGCGCAAGGTGAAATACACGCAACAAAATTTCCATGATCGCTTGTCACAAATTATTCAAGATTTCCCTAAACTAGATGATGTCCATCCTTTCTATGCGGACTTGATGAATGTGTTATATGACAAAGATCATTACAAATTAGCTTTAGGTCAATTGAATACAGCCCGTCATTTAATCGACAAGTAAGAAACATTTGCATCTTATCTTAACTGGTTGAAGGAAGCTATTAACGAATTTCTTTATTTTTAGTGTAGCTAAAGATTATGTGCGCTTGCTGAAGTATGGTGATTCTCTGTATCGTTGTAAACAATTGAAAAAAGCTGCGTTAGGTCGCATGGCGACTATTACGAAACGTCAAGCTTCCAATCTAACATATCTGGAACAAGTACGCCAACATTTGTCGCGTTTGCCTACGATTGATCCCTACACGAGAACGATCATTATCTGTGGCTTTCCAAATGTAGGCAAATCTTCATTTATTAACAAAATCACAAGAGCCGATGTTGAAGTGCAACCTTATGCTTTCACTACAAAGTCCTTATACGTCGGTCATACGGATTATAAATATCTAAGGTGGCAAGTGAGTAAGGAAGTAGAAATTTGTAAAGCTTTTCTTCGATTTCTTTCACTTTTACAGGTTATTGATACTCCTGGCATTTTGGATCACCTTTTGGAAGAGCGTAATGTCATTGAAATGCAAGCCATCACAGCTTTGGCTCATTTACGTGCCTGCGTTTTATACTTTATGGATATATCCGAGCAATGTGGTCATTCTTTGGAAGAGCAGATAAAACTTTTTGAGAATATTAAACCTTTATTTAGCAATAAGCCTTTAATCATGGCTGTTAACAAAATTGATATTCTTGGAGTCGATGATTTGCCAAGCGAGAAACGTGAACTTATTCAAAAGCTACAAGAAGATAAAAACGTGCCGGTTATGTTCTTATCTACAGTAAATGAAACGGGCGTTATGGAAGTAAAAATGGAAGCTTGCGAACGTTTACTGTCGTACAGGGTGGATCAGAAAATGCGCACCAAAAAGGTAGACAATATACTTAATCGTTTGCACGTCGCTATGCCATCTCCAAGGGATGATAAAGTTCGCGCTCCCTGTATACCCGAGCAGGCCTTAGTGCGATTGGAGAAAAATGCTGCAAGAGCTGAACGCAAACGTAAGTTGGAGAAAGAAATCGAAGAGGAAATGGGAGATGATTATATTTTGGATTTGAAGAAGAATTATCGCGATATACCGGAAGACGAGCGTTACGATATTATTCCAGAATTCTGGGAAGGTCATAATATTGCCGATTATATTGACGAAGATATATTCAAGAAACTCGAAGAGCTTGAACGGGAAGAAGGTCTGCGCGAAGAGGGTGGGGTTTATGAGCCACCTGATGTATCTATGGATGCAACATTGAAAGAGATTCGAGAAATGGCTAAGAAGATACGTGCTAGGCGTTTCGATTTGCGTGATGAGAAACGATTGGCTTCTAAAAAGAATAAACCAGCTATGCCGCGTCATAAACAAGCTAAAGTGCGAGATCGTTCAGTGACGAAGTTGCGCGAAACTATGGAAAATCTGGGTGTAGACATGTCTGGCACCGAAAACGCTAACTTCACTAAATCGGTAGTTGATTTAAGAAGAGGCTTAGTACCAGTAGGCACCGGAAAGAAAGTAAGCATTTTAAAGAAACCTCTGCCAGACAAAGAATCTTCAGCCATAGTGAAAAAGACTGGTCAACCATTGAAACGTAAGCAGTCGCGCGACAACATGGGCGTTAAAAATGTGGTCATGAAAAAGAAATTACAGGTTATGGCCCGCAGAGACATTGCTAAGAAAGTTTCCCGTCTATGTTTGAAAGGCGAAGCCGATCGCTTTATTGGTACTAAAATGCCAAAACATTTATATGCTGGTAAGCGTGGTGTCGGTAAAGCAGATCGACGTTAATACCGCAGAAGGTTTTAGATGGACTTTATTGTTCATTCTTCTTTAAAAAAAGATTATTTTTTATGTAATAAACGAACCAAAATTTATATTAAATTTTATGAAAAGTTTGTTCTTAAATACGTTGTAAGTATATAATGGAATCGGTACCGCAAAGTTTCAATAGTTAAAGGAGCTTTACAAGCATCCCCGACAAGTTTATAAGTAAACTTAGCACAATAGCCGTTTAATGGCTTTACAACAATTTCTATTAATTTACCAGAATCGGGCTCTTACACGTATTGAAAATAAATAAGAATATTATGGTTGGGCGAGTTCGGCTATTAGACACTACACCATTTCGCTTAACACACAGACATTCATTCATATTCGACATAACACAATAAAATCATATATAATTTCTATGTGATGCCATAATTTTCGTGAAAGCCCTCGCATTGGAGGATGTTCCAGACGTCAAATAACGTGATTCAAATTTAGCAAACTTAATTTACTTACCCTTTTGCTTCCATAATAAAAAAAACGTTGAGCTTTGCTCCACTTGCTTTTTATGAGAACCCACTTTTATAATTGTGTCCAAGGAAAAGACATATTTGTTTCAAGTTTTACAACCGATTACACTTGCGAATCAATTTTCATTATAAGATGTTAAAAATTGAACATTTTTGCCGTAAAAGCATTTATTTTTCATCAAGTGGGTTCCAGAAAGTAGAACAACGTTGTCCAAATTCGGTAAAATTATGGTTTACGTCAAATTTTTATTATGCACGAACTTGCATTAAGAAATATTGAAAATTAGATTATATTACCATACAAAGGTTCAGTTTCCGAAAGAACGTTTGTGTGGCAGCGGGTTCAAGAATTTGCCCTATTTGATCCTAATTTTTTACACCAATTTAGAAAGCCTGAATACTATTATGCTGTATATATAATATTTTTGTCGCGAAATGCTGAAAATTAGGATATTTTTTCAAACAAAGGCTTAGCAAAGTAAGGCGATATATCAGGAATGGTCGATCCGTACCATTTTTAATATCGTTCGTCCATGGGCCAAAACACGCCAGTGTATCAAATATTATCAAAATGCCTCAAAAATTACGACCTTTAAGGTGCGCACACAAATGCATAAACGAACATCAGACGGACAGGTGGACAGGCAAGCTTAGATCGATTCAAGAAGTGATTCAGAAAGTAGTTCTGAATCTATGTAGGTGGTACATACGTCCGCACAAACTTAATATGTCCTGTTAAATTCCTACCACGCTCGGTTACGTTAGCTAAAACAACACAGTGCATAGACGCGGGAACACATAAAAAAAGGAGATTCTGGAGGCGAAAACATTTAGGGTTACTGAGAAACGGCCATTGAAAACATCGTTTAGACAAACTCTTATTATGTTAGAAATTCATACTTGAATGAGCTGCCGAGCATTTCGATTTGATTCTCTTTTAATTTTCGATCCTCAAAAAGATTTTTCTGAGCAATTCAATGTTTCAATACTTTATGGTGACTTATATGGACAGAAATATCTACAATTTATTCTTTTTTTCGAGATACCGACGACGTATAACTATTTTTGCTAAAAGTGATCATTTAGTGGAATTGCGACGATCGCAAAAATTGGGCTGATATTTCGAATGCCTTGGTCGATTAGGAACCCGAGGTTAGTCCATATGCATGCCCATAATATATTAGAAACTTAGAAAATCTTGAAAAAACGGCGACATTTTTTTTGTATAATTTGTCCTGTAACTTCCGATCCGTGGAGATATTTCAGAAAACATCGGCAGTCCTAGTTTTTTCCAAACGTCAAACGATGCTGGTGGGGAACTTTCGTTACTATGTCACGAAGACAGCGTAGCGGAAATAGCTTTGAAGAAATGCTTGAAAAATGATTGCGATCTAATCTGGAAGATTTCCCGCTTCTGTCGTGAGCGGACCACTTCAAAGTAGTGCTACTTAAAGTAGCGAGCGATTTCAAGCGACCATCCTGCTACTCGTAGAATCTCTCCTCTATTATACTCATGGGAAACATCAGAGGTAGTACACGATGTCCGTAAATAATGAAGTACGTTGTTTATCGTTTAAAACCACAAACCACTTTCTAAGCGTAATTACGCGACTTAAAATAAACATAAACAGAGACTATATAAAAAAGAGAAAGTAAGAAGTTCTTCCGTTTAGAACAGTTTAAAATTCCTTAAGTAAATTGTGAAATGTCTGCTGATCAATCGACAAGCAGCACCAACTTTAATTCCTTCGTTAAAGGACCTAAAAATATGTTCAAATTATTGGGCATCAAACTGCAAAAGCAGGGCAATCTAATCTCTACAATGTATACTTCTTTCGTAGTGATTAGCGCAACCATCGTCGCAATACTGCAACTGTGTCATATTCTTACTAGCGATACTTCAGATCCTCACCGTGTACAAAATGTAGTTTACATAACGTATTTTACAGTGGGCCTCGGAAAGATTTTGAATATCCTATATCGTCGTTCAATTTTAATCGAATGTTTATCCGAATTGGAAGGTATCTATCCTGATAAAGAAATGGAACGGAAGTACAGCCTCCAGCATTATCTTAAACGATATAAGAGAGCAGAGTACTTTTTCTGGAACTTTGCTATGTTTCTTATATCAGTTTATAACATAGAGACAATTGTGCGTTCATTGTTGCAATTGTACCTTAAGGGCCGTTACGGTTATTTGCTGTTAGTTCGAATTTATGCACCGTTTCCTTACGATGGCAAATTGTTGGTCTATCTTTGCTATTTTGCTTTGGGGAGTATAACTGGTGCTTGGATTGCCATCATTATTGCCGCAGCTGATTTATATTTGCTTGGTTGCGTTTTGCAGTTGTGTTTGCATTTCGAACTATTGACAAAGCAGTTAATGGAATTAGATACAAGGATATTGACCGAATCGGAAGCCATTAAAAGATTAAATGCTATCGCAAAATATCAAAGTGAGCTGATTAGGTAAATATATCTTTTCGATGAAACTGTTAGTTATTGATTACTTCCTTCCAATACTCACAGATTGTCGCGAAAAGTTAATCGAACGTTTTCTGGCTCGATGATAGTCAGTTTAACGGCAGCTTCGTTCATTATATGTTTTTTGCTTTTTCAATTGCTAGGCGACGTTCAGCTTGTAGATATCGCTATGGTTCTGATTTTGTTATTAAACGAGAGTAAGCAAGTATTGCTTATATGCTATTGTGGCGACAAACTATTGAATTCGGTGAGTATCTTCTCCCTAAATGTAATTCTTCAAACTCCGTGTTATTGCCTCTGTAACATACAGGAACTTCCTGTCCGTGATGTCGCGCATTATGCGGGAAGATTACCGGGAAAGATTAAAAATTTGTCTGGTCTGGCGATTCTGTTATATTCAGAATTTCACTTCTGTTTAATCTGATCTTGCTTCTTCGCTCCTGCGGGGGGTCACAAAGACCGTCTATCGGTGACAGAGCACACTATTTATTCACATGCGGGCGACAGCGCGGAAATACCCAACAAATGCCGTATCATGAATGAGATATTAAATCGAGATCTCATAAAAATAGCAGAGTGGGGTCAAGCTGATAGAGTGAACTTTAATGACATCAAAACACAGTGCTGTCTTTTAAAGCATAAAAGCTTTAAGAGAACATATGTATGGGGTCTATAATTGCAAATCAGGCCGTAGGTAGGGTTGGATATAGAATGGCCCACGGGGTGTGATCTGCACTTTCGGCAAGGAGATTTTGTCCATACATTTATTCCTATAGGGGTAAAAGGGGACATGTGTTTCTTTGAGATGTAACCCTATGTGGATTGTTCGCGGGGCAAAAATTTAAAACGCTCCATATCTCCCGAACTAGCTAGCACAGCATTAACACGTCCGCCCGTCTCTACAACCTCCGATCCTCTTCAAATGGCACTTAAGAGTAGCCCTAAGAACAATAAAGTCAGTAGTTCGATAGTTAGACAGACAGGGATAATTTCCAACCGTAGCTGTTACATAACAAGTGGCACCCACGTGGGTCATCGAAGAGTTGAAAGATGCAGTCAAAGGCCTAAGCTTTTTGAAGCGGTATAAAAAATACTTCATCGCAGTCGATATCCGTACCGTTTACACCACCTATATTCAAAATTAGAGTACAGCTTGAATATGTGGGCGGCAGCCTACAAATTTTTCTTGGAAATGCTTGATCGCATAAAGCGAAAGGCGCATGGGCGATCGATTCTCTCGACACCCTCGAGCAACGGCGTAATGCGGGCTGCGTAGTGCTCATCCGCGACAAGTATTCTACAGAGATAAAAGAGGTTTGTTTGAAAATTAAAACCTTTAACAGGATTACAAAGCTTCCTCGGCGTTTTCACCCAGTTGTCCTGAAAATGCACAACACCCAAGCCCGATTCGTCACTCTTGAAACACACTGCGCCCCTTCGAGACAATCTACCAGGAGGGGTCTTCCCCGCCGCGCCTAATGTTTCCGCTTTTAAACGTGCAAAAATACTATTCTCTCCTTCCATCCCTCTCTACCTAAAATCCTTCGAGATCATTATAGTGCCTGCGCGTCATCGTGTTACACGAATAGGGGACATACCCTGAGTGGCTGTACGACATTGCCACTACACTACCGCTATCCGTAACAAGTAGAAATCCAACATGAAATTACTCTTATTTTTGCTCGCTTTTTCGATTATTTACTTAAACAGAGTCAACGCTTCAACGAGAGTCTTTATATGCATAACTGGGTTGACGGTTCTGTGCGCTACCAACATCATCTATTATTTATGCTTTTGTACGCACGTAATCCAATTATGTTGAATCTCCTAGATATAACCGATATAACATTAGTGACATTGAAGGAGGTACTAGTGGTAAAGACACTAGGTAAACGTATTTAAAAACGCTTATTTTTTTAATAGGTTTATGGTGCTGCTTATCGTTTTTTTACTGTTCTGAAAACCGCATAGACCGAGAGATGAAGGTGCGTATCCTGGAAACGAATTCGATTTCTTAGTTTTAATGATTTAAATGATTTGGAAAACTTGTGCGAATGTTGGTTTTGTTTAAGAACTTATTAAATGTTAAAATGTTAAAAAACCCGTAAAAATTAACTGAAGAGATTGTTAAAGACTTTTTTAGTAACTTCTCCTAAGATCCCCCAACTTATCTTTTTTTTTGTTGCAGTTACGTCTAATATTTTAGTTTACAAAGAGATTTTAATCGTGAAATACTGCCCGGATGAAAATATCCTCCAAATTGGTATTAAAGTGCCCTTTTGGATATATATAGCAAGTTTGTGGTCTTTATAATCGTTTATGAAAGAATCGTTAGAGACCACGTCATGAAGTGACCAATGGACTATGCGAAATAGCGGATGAAACGAGCTTGTTATTGGAAATAAACTTGGATTAAGGTCTGATCTAATAAAAACATGAATATCACATTTTGATAAGATCAGAAGGGCTCATAGTAGACGCCCCTTTTACTGAGCTTGTCTGTCCGTCTCATGTGTGTTTTCGAATTTTTGCGTTCAATCTACAGGTCGCAATTTATGAGACATTTTCATGAAATTTGGTATTGGATTGCAATTTCGACCAAACACTCTGAATAATAGTGCTCCGACATTCTAAGTTGACATGACAAAAGTGGTTCGCCTAGGGCACGAAAACTGAATCTATGTATAATTTTCAATATTTCATGAAGTGTGGGTTCATAAGAGTAAATTGGCAAAGATATCAACCTTACCGAATTTGGACGATGCAGGCGTATTTTTTGGATACCATTGCATACATGGATTTTCATTCTCACGAAATGTAGGCGCTTGTAAGCCCAAACGGCCTAATGGTTAATGTGTTGTGATGAAAATGTGACCATGACAATAATTTGACATAGGAATTAAGAAAATTGGACCCCATATAAGATTTCTCATGAATACTAAGCCCTTCCGGGAAAGATTTCATTTTTAATCTTTTATGGTGAGCATGGTCCGCACTAGCAATTTAGCAAAAAAATTAACAGTAGGGAATTTTGATGAGATAGTGCTACTTTTTTACACCTTAATACATATAGAGATTATCATGAAAAGCATGCGCTTATATCAGGGCTTACATCAAGACAAAGTCTGCTATCTAATACCTTATGACGGAAACTGAAAAATAATAAAATTTTTACGAAGTAAAGAAGTAATTTGCTAAATTCGGATGACCTTATGTGCTGTTTTGGGCATCCTTTGATATGCGGGTTTTCATGAAAAGTACGCATTTTCAATATATTATTGGCAGAACCAGTGAATAACTGTATTGCATGGAACAGTGTCGGCTGTCTAATGGACTATAATGCTCTTACTTGTTATTTTTCAGTTTCCGTCATAAAAACTAGAAATTACACCTTCACCTATACGGACTTGCTTTTTACCATGAAATATTGCAAAATAGATCTTTTTACTACATAAAGATTCAGTTTTCGTAGGAACAGTTATATTAGAGAGCATTCAAAACATTGCCTAAGCCATACCTTTCATACTAGTAGCATGTCATTACTCGGCGAGTTTTCTCCAAAAATCTTGAATATTGTAAATTTTTTTGATATAATGACTTTTCAAAATAACGCGACATCGAAAAAGTTGTGAACTGTGTTCAATAGCGTTCTTCATCGTTGGGTCAAAGCACGTCAGTGTACCAAATTTCATTAAAACATTTCAAAATTGCAGAAAATACATGGACAGACATCGAACGTACAGATGGACAGACAAGCTTAAATCGATTCAAATTCATTTTCTGAAAGGCCCTTGTTGGTGTCCGCACAAAGTTAATAAAACTTGTACCATAAATGGTGTAGGGTATAAGGAACCAATGTTAATATAGGAAAATATTTTCCTTATGTAGTAAATGCAAATTTGCCAAATCTCTAGGCAACCACGTTTGTTTCTTTGCTTTTTTTTTTTCTAACATTAATATAAAGAAAATTTGCCTTATTTTTGGTCGTGATGTCGAAAGCTACCACGATTAAGGAGGCGCTTAAGCGCTGGGAAGAACGTGAAAAACAACCTGTCGCCCAAGCGAAGGTAATTGAGTTACAGTTTCAATGGCCGCCCATAGAAAAAATGGACAATACCTTATCGACGTTGGTGAGTTGTGAACGTCTCAGCTTATCCACAAATATGATAGAAAAGGTATTTGGTTTGAATGGCATGAAGAATTTACGCGTTCTTTCATTGGCGCGAAATTATATTAAACAAATTTCCGGTTTGGTAAGAGCGGAAGCATTTAAATGATTTAAATGATCTCATGACTGACTTTATCTTCAGGAAGCAATAGCGGAAACGTTACAAGAATTGTGGCTTAGCTATAACCTCATAGAGAAATTGAAAGGTTTATCCACTTTAAGGAACCTTAGGGTGCTTTATATCAGCAATAATTTAATAAAAGATTGGACCGAATTCAATCGCTTACAAGAGCTGCAGGCTTTGGAGGACTTGGTGGTAGTAGGTAATCCCATATCTGATGGTATGGACGAAACGACTTGGCGTTTGGAATGCATTAAACGTTTGCCTACAATTAAAAAATTGGACGGCGAACCTGTAGTTATCAATGAAGAACAAACGCAATTATAAAGTAAAGATAATTTTTTAAATGTTTCTTAATTCTTCCAAATTGTTTTTAATTGCCTTCAAATTACACAAAAGAAAAAAAGCAAAAAATTATGTCTATTAAAATTTAATAGTCTACGAATTCAATGAATTTGTTATGCAACAACAGTAATTAGAGAAACTGTAATTGTTGTGAAGGTGTCAAAATGTTTTTTATCAACCAACATATTTAAATACTAACCGCAAGGAGAGTTCGGACAGTGTTTTTTCTGGGATTCGTAATCGAAATCGTGCAACGGGCGGTTGCTAGAGTTTAAGAGATGGTGGAAATAAAAGATTTGCAGATACGCCCAGAGGTGTGTCAGAATCCCTTAATTGTTATACACTTGAAAAGTATGCTTCTGTATGGTTTCATTGTTTCAACGGAGCAGAAGCATAAACGTTTCAGTTTGAGACGTGGCGCTGTGTTTACGATATCGTTTGTAATATCGTGTGCGTTGATAGTGAGTTCGAAAAACACATATACACATATAAACACACATATATCGAAAATGATTTCAAAAATAGTTTGAAAGCAATTTTTGCACCCATCACCATCGTTTTGCCAAAACGTTTGCAGCACCCAAGAGAACGCAGAATGAAATTCGAAGCTGATTCAAGCAAGTTCGTCTGTCCGTCCGTCGGCGCTAAACATTCTCGTGGTCGCAAAAATGAATTCAGCAAAAACATTGGAAATCGTTGCGCGCAGGTTGATAGTGAAAGCGGACCAAATTCACAAAAGTACACGTCCACGGTTTTCTGACTTATTTGCTCGTTGCGCATAAGCTGGAACAGACAGACGATATAAACTGCCGTGTTTATTTTACAGATATAGAAAAAAGCAGCCACGCCTACACAATATAGTTGAGTATGGAAATTTGGTTTTCGGGTTTTTTTGTCAGTCTTTTTTAGGTTAACAGTGATGGGCGTGGAATTTTGTTACTTGCTTTTTTTGTTTTCTCTTTAAGTTTATAAAAGTTTCCCGGGGCTTTGAGAGTTTGGCAGCAGGTGCTACCAGTTGTGCTACGGCCTTTCTTTATTTATCGACTTCGATAACGATAGTGAATGCATTTTTTCAACGAGCAAGTAAGCAAGTAAGGTGATCTTGTTCAAAATAATATGACTTGGTTTTGGTTGTGTCTTGCAGGAGTGGTGAGAATGTGTACTTTTTTGCATGATGATATTAATAAATTAATGGAGTTAGCCGATGAACGTGAAAAGAAAATGTTCGCTGCTACAGTGAAATATTTGCGTTACGTTACTGCAATCTTATGGACGCCTTCAGTTTTTGCTGGCTTTATAGCTTATGCTGATTGTTTTTATCGTACAATTTTTATGCCGGAAACAGTGTTTAATATACCACAGGTAAAAGAAAACAAGTAAAAACGCTACAGTTACCATTAAATACCCTACGTCACTTCTCTTAGTACAGTTATTCATATAATGACTTTTCAAAATAAGATGCTTTATTGGAAGTGGTCGGGAAAGTGGTTCGATACGATACATTTTCAATATTTTTGATCCTTGGCCCACAACACATCAGAGTAGCAAGTTCCCTCAATATATCTCAAAAATTCCAGTTTGTAGATTGAACACAATAAAACAAGACAGACAGACGGACAGACAAGCCTAGTGGTACAATAAAAGGTGGATCTATCTGAAGCCGTTCTGAGTGTTGCATACTTACAATGTACGAGCTTAATATGCCCATGTGCTATATATTGTGTAGGGTACAAAAATTTAGGTTTTCCAACTCATCGAAATATATTTTAAATCTACATTAACCCTTTATTTGTGCAAAGGTCTTAAGAGGCGAAGCCGAACCTATACTTTTGTTTCAACTTTTCCCTTTCGGTGAAGTTTATGATAATTTCCTTGTCGGCTACTTAGGTGCATGTTATGCTTTATTTCTGGGCATTACCATTATACCGTGCTGGCATACATTTATCACTTGTCTGATGAAGTACATTGTTATTAAGTTTCAAATTATCAACAAGCGTTTAGAGGCAATGGATGTAAGTAATGACAGTTCATTTGGCGTGAATCGAAGATTTAATGGGTTTTCATTTTTCTCTCAGATATCAAAATTATCTCCCAAATTTAGCTTGCAACCCGATATGGTCGACAATCTAAACGAAAAGGACTTGAATTATTGGCGTTTGAAGATGTGTGAATTTTGCGTTCAAGAACAAACTAAAATAAAGTGGTGAGCAAAGAAATAGAGAATTTTCACAATTAATTAAATAAATTAAATAAGTAGGCAACAAAAGTGTCTTTTCATATGCGAATCAGTAAACAGCACAAATACTGCAGCTAATAAAATCAGTTTAAAGAGAATCCACAAAATCTACTTCGCTTACTTTTGTTCTTATGGGGTTATATTTTCTTTTTTTTTCGTTTTTTGTAGCTTCGTATTGACTTTTCTTCGTTTTCCGTTGACCGTTTATCTGGCAACTTTAACCTGTTCTTCAATCTTTCAATATTCTCCCTTGAAGAATGGGAGTATGTTTATTTTATCGAAACGCCTACAATACCAGGAAGGAACCTTCTGTGAGGAGTCAAAGTCGTCCCCCGTTTTGACCTGTGTCTCAGACGGGGGAGTGTTAGATTAAGTAATGGTCGGCAAAAGACAACCTTGTAGGAAGTACAACTTAGTTGACTTCCACCGAGAGACAGAGAGTTTCAATTTTCCTTGTTCTTCTGCAATCAACGCACCGACATTGTTTATTTTCTCTAGAGTATAACATAGATAATTATCCTAAATTTCGTATAGTATGCGTGTGCACAGTGGTGAGAGGAAATTAAATAAACGAGAGAAAGGTTGTTTGTGATAACAAACTTGACTTTTGATTAAAGAAAAGGTAACTAAAAAACGAAGCGTCCTCGAAAACAAATTTTCTTGTGGAGAAACACCTGCTAACCGGGGAGTTAGACCTGGCGCCAGATAATCGGCAGATTGCTGCCTCACGATTCTTATAAGCTCTATATATATTCTTGACCAGCATCGAATCCTGAATAGATTTACACATGACTGCCCGTTCGTATATGTCGTTCCGCCTCTGCTCGTGCTAATCTTTCTCCTTGAGAGTTTTTGTGGATACCTTGGTATGGAAAGTGAGTCAAATCGATCAAAGAGGCAAAGCAGTTAAAGTGTAACACATTCTGGGAACACTTTTGGCTTTGAAAATAAATAAATTTCGGGTTTTGCTCTTTACACGGATGTAACGATAAAAATGAAAAAAAACCTTTCGCGACTCTCCAACATTACAAAGTAACGAAATCTCATTTTCTTTTTTTTTTTTTTTTTAAGGGGTATGAAAGAAGTGCACTGAAAGATTTGGCTCCAAACGAATACAGGTTTCTTACTTGTCTTACCTGTGCTTTGCGTGTCATTAGGCAAATGTAAAGACCAATACTCCAGGCGGTTTTCTAATTTTATTTTTTATCGAAACACGGACGTCCTATTGCTGCATGTTTTTTTACGGGTTTAATATTTTGTGTCGCGTTTTACCGCGATTGTGTTCCAATAATGACGACAGCGGGTTATACTCCCGTCTTTCTAATTTATTACGCATCGTCCTCTAGCACACGTATTATTTCCTTCACGGACAGCAGCCAAGAGGAAAGCGGGAACAAGTAAACTTCTTTGGAAATTCGAAGATGAGCTCACTTCAAGGCTTGCTTTCGATCAACATTAGATTGCTGTTGGTAGTTTATTCTATTTGCTTATGTTTTAATCCCTAAGCTATCTTGACGTCCGTAAAATAAAATATGCGTATGTAACTAATTGTGGGACCAAGACGAAATTATGACTTTAGTTCTCATAGCCTTATTGGTGGAGTTGCCCATTTTTGTAAACATTTTTCTCCACTAAAAAATGTGTTCTGATTTTGAATTCGTATACAATTCTTCCACATTCCGTACTAAATTCTTCCACAGTAAATCATTGCTTGGTTGCAATTCAGTTTTTATTACATAATCGTACAATTCCTTTTTCTTATTTATACTCTCTCGGCTGACATTTTGTAAATAAATATATATATATATATATATATATATTTATATTGGGTGGCTGCATGTATTTTGATAGTTTTTTCCCTTGGAAAGGGCATTTATTGAGGAAAATTGGTACAATGATCAAAATATTTTCCATCATTTTCTGCAAGTTTTCCTCATCTTTCTGTCTGACATGTCGATACCGTGGCGAAAGAACGATATTGGTTTGACGGCGATGAATCAATCATCGACCCATTTCGCAGTTACCCATCGCTGTTGAGTACGATACGAGTGTATCCTTGACAACTCTTGCAAGAAGTGGCCAAAAAGTGGCATTTTCACCGAATTCGTGTCGCAATTTTTAAACCGTTGAAACCGAAAACGACGATATGCTGCGATATGATGGACCAGCATCGCCATAGTCTTCTGAACGTCTTTGTTAGGCTCGGCAGCAGATTTTTCCTAATAAGCAACAAAAGCAAGACAGGTAGAAAATATGATTTTGGGCGCTCTATGCGATTATTGTCGGCGTACGCTGAATAAATCAATAATTCTAAGTCGAAAGCGGTTATTTTGTGTAGAGAAATGTCAAAATCACCGAGTTTGACCGTTATGTGCACTGGTATTTTCCGTTACGTTACAATTTTTGGCTGTAGAAGTCGCCTAACAAAATATGGTGCAGCAATACA
>CCAG010022995.1:0-93591 GCA_001077435.1 Glossina morsitans morsitans
CCTTACATCACGAAAAGGTTGTATATGTGTTTGGTTAGACCTATATTCGAGTATGCTTCGGTGTGAAGTCTTTCCTTTCCCTGAGGAATTTGGGTTGGAATGCGTCTGCTTCTCTTTCTCCCTATGAAAATAGGTTGCTCCTGTTGTCCTTACCGTCTCTTGACAAACGTAGATTTGTTCTTGGCGTTTGCTTCGTAATCAAAGTAATAAATGGTGTTATTGACTCGCCGTCATTACTTGGAGAAATAAGTTTTAATTTTCCCAACCGCTTCTCTAGGCACTTTACCTTGGTTAAGGTTAGTCATTGTAAATATAATTATGAGCTGTTTAATCCGCTCAAAGTTGTTTTCAGAAACCTAAATAATGTCTATCACTTATAACCATTACAAGACTCTTTAAACCAACTTTGCTTAATACGCGCGATGTTCCTTTGTCGCAATTAAACTAACTTGCGTTCGTAATATCTCACTTTTTTTTCGAAAATTATATGTTGTTAATGTGTCTTGTCACGCTTGCAGTGGCTTAGGAGTTCACTTGCATCCTGTATCTGTTCTTGTTGCGGGTGTGGTTCTGTACTAGCTTGGTACATGGTTTGGTTTTTCTTTTTATCTATTTATACGTGAATAATTATTTTTAGTTTCTTTGTTTTCGTTTTCATTACTCTTCTTTTTTTATACTTCTTTATTGTATACTAGTTTTAAAATAATTAGTATAAGATTTACTCTAAGTTGTATTTGACTTCGACTGCAAAATTTACTCCAATTCCATGTATGAGTAAGCAAAAAAATAAATATAAAAAAATAAAAATAAAATTGGTGCTTTAAGTTGTATGTGGAATCCTTCAATGATACCGTTTGATTAGGGATGGAATGGTGAGGCAGTGACCTTGTGACTACCCAAAAATTTTACAAGTTCGGTGAAAAGCTTAGAAGTGAATGGAATACCCTGATCACTAGTAATTTGTAAAGGCACACCGATTCGCGTCATATAATTTACAAGGAGGACAGAAGCGGCGGTAAGAGAATATGCCTCCGGCCAGTGAGTAAAACGATCAATTATAGTAAATATATATTTGTGATTTTTAGATGGAGGCAATGGGCCAAATGTATCTAGATAAATATACCTTTAGATATGGCGGTTTTATTAATGGTGATTTTGTGTGTCTGTGTACTTTAGAATTTTGGCACTGCATACGATTGCTGGTCCAGGTATTAATCTATTTATTCGTATGTTGGTAAAAATATGTAGCATCAGTTAATCAAGGTGCGTCCTTGGCGCCGGGGTTATGCAGTTTTTCGAAGACCGTATTCCAGCGTGGAAGGTACACTTGGTCGCGGGCACGCCCTAGACACATTACACACGACTTTGAAATTTAAACCTGGAGTTTGCAGGCTTATTATTCGGTTCTTTCAAAGAGATCTGCAGTTTTCTATCATTCACTTGTACTTCCCGCAAAATTTTTATATTTAAGTGAGTTGACTCTATAACATTAACTCCGAAAGCTGGAGATAAGGTATCAGCTACAATGTTTGTATTGCCCGGTTCGTTTTGTATGTTGTCAGTAAACTGAAAAATATATTCTATATGTCCGGTTTGTCTCGGATTTTTATCTGTTTCAGATTCTAAAGCCATAGTTAACGGTTTGTGATCGGTAAAAACAGTTATCTCACCCTCCAAAATATGTCTGAAATGTTTAGTACTGAGATATATCGCTAACAATTCGCGATCAAAAGTATTACATTTACTCTAGGTTGGGGAAAGTTTTTCAAAAAGAATGATAAGAGCTCAGTAACCCGATTCACAGACTGTTGCAAGACGCTACCTATCGCCAAACTTGAAGCACCAACAGTGAAAGATAATTCTGCCTCATTGCTAAAATGGTTTAGCAATACCCCTGAGCAGAATGTACCTTTAATAAGCTCAAATGATTCAATGATTCAAATGATTCAAATGTTTCATTTCATGTAAGAGTTTTATCCTCAGATTTGACTGCTTTGTTAATTATGTTAGCAATCGGGCAAGTAAGTTCTGCTAATTCGGGAATGCATCTATGAAAATTATTGATCATTCCTATAAACTTCTCGGCTTGTTTTACTGAGTTTGGTCGTTTGAAATCTTTAATGGCAGTTACCTTATTTCGAGAACGCTGAATGCCTTCTTTAGAAATATTGTGACCAAGAAAATCATTGCTAGTTATACCAAAGGTACATTTATTAAATTTAGTGTTTAAACAATATTTATTTAATCTATCGAAAACCAGTTTTGAATGTTCTATATGCAACTCACTAAACATCATCGATATAGACAAAAGTAAAGTCTAAATTCCCGAACACTTGATTAACAAATCGTTGGAATGTCTGTGTAGGAATTCTTAACCCAAAAGGCATGCTACGGAATTCAAACATACCGAGGCCGTCGTTATAGTTGCGTTATAAATATCTTCTTCCACCATCGCTATCTGATGATACACCTCTGCCAAGTCTAACTTTGAGAAAATGCGTTTGTTCTTTAACTTCTAATTTATATTAGATAGTAACACAATTCAACCATCCAAAATCTCCACAAAGCCGACAATCATCTGAATACTTTTGGGGCATCAGGTGTAATGGTGAAGCGACAGAAGCATTGGACGGTCTTTAAATTCCCAATTTAAATAAATTTCGAACTGAGGGTCTAATCGTCTTCGTCTTTAATTTATGTATTGTTGAATGTTTAACAGGTTTTGTATAATTTTGGTTCTGCGGTTAAACTTGGGTAATTTCTCAGTAATTATAAAAATTAATTTTCTATTAAAAAACGATTTAGGCAAGCAAATTTTGCATTCAGCAGCTATGCGGTAACAGCAACATTAGTCAAAGAGTCTACTAAACGTGTACGTTTAACATCAACTAGCGGACCGCGCTTACTGACGAAATCAGCTCTTGGTCTCGAGATGTCAGCAATTAAAAACGCGAACGGAAAATCACGGCGAAGATTCAAATTAATATTTAATAGTTTCTTGCCATACGTAATAATGGTTGAAACATTTTCTGCTGCCAATGAATTATCGGACGATTTCTTATTGTTAGGAAATTTGGGCAAAGGAAGGACCGAAACTTCTTCGCCACTGTTAATTAAAAAATTTAATTTGTTCATACAGAACATGGCATACAGCCAAGTATAAAACGGCGACGTTGTGCATATTTAAAACTTCGATAGTTAGCCGCCGCAGCTATGGATTCGTTTGGTTTGTTGACTCAGGCAATCTTGAATATGCACACGGCTGTTCGTATTTCTTGGCTTCGTTACCAAATTTGTAAAGGTATCTACAAAGCTAGTTAGGATTTCTTTTGAATGGAGATTTATTAAGAGAACGAGATATAGACCTAAAATAATTTGGTCTAAAATTACGTTGGTTCAGCTAAGCTTTCATACTACCAACTTCAAGGGTTAATCTGTCTAAACTTTCACATAATAAGGCTTTGATATTTTAGGAAATTTTAAATCGTTATGTCGCTGGCGTTTCACGAGGTTCACGCAACAGCATTAATTTTGGAAAAACTAGACACTTTCCATATATTGTCGACAGTTTTATCGTTAATCAGTTTTTTGATGTCTTTGACATGCGAATCTGCAAGCGCGACCGTTAAGCTTTGAGGTAACTGTTATTATTTTAAACCCCTCATATTTGTTTGTGGCCGGAGGATCTCGGATAAAATCGGCGATGGACGTAATGATTTTCTGAGGTAAAACAATCAAGATGTCCTCATACTTTATTGTGTCTTGTGTGATACCTTTCGAAGCGAATTGCGCTTCGGTTTGGATGAAGCAAGTCTCCGAACAATTGAACCAAAAGAGTGACAGAACAAGCTAGAATTTCGCTATTGATTGAAAGACTTTCATTGGGTATGTGGGTATTGTTAATGTTTTGTAGCGTGTTGTTGTTGTCAAATATGAGGTCTATAATGTCATTTGTGTTATTGCTGCACACGGGAGCGGTTAGTGAAGTGCGCTGCATCTTGTGACCGAAGAGGAGACTTACAATTTTGGCGTCTTAGTTATAATATAATTTTATAAATTTAATCGATTATTAAACAACTTAAATAGAAATTACATTTAAAATCCACAAGATCAATCAAAGAACTAAATTATAACAAACATTTATATTGTTGTATGCATAAGTGTATATAAATTTATATAATTATATATATATAATATAAATTTATATAATTATATATATAATTATATATATATATATATATTATATAATTATATATATATATATATATTATTGTTGTGATATGAGTTTAGTTATAGAAAGATTCTCTATAAGTCTTTTTTCAAGGATGTCTTAATTATTGTTATGATAAAATGTATTTCTATTCTCCTCGGCTTCAGTCCGTCAAGGCTATATGCCTCTTAAAAATGCCAATCAAGTTCGGCATGAAGCAGTCCCTAGCTAATTTTATTTTGGCGGTTGGAACGGTTTTGTGATCAAGCGAATTAATAAGCTGTAATGAATTGTTGATAACAATTGACTTTATTAATTTTTGGTAGAACTATTTATATTAAATTTTACAGGTATCTTAATGCTATAATAATGCTAATAATAATTGTTTTAATTGTGGCGCCTAGCATCGTATTGCATTTCGCAATGCAATACTCAGCCAGTTGAAGTGTGACATAATTTTCGTTGCTCTTTTTGCTAAAAGAATTATGCTGAATTTGCATAATTCTGTCACACTTCAAAGTGGATGCTTAACGACGATATGCGATCATACTACAATATACACACATTCATATATATATATATATATACAAATTCAAAATAAACAAGAAAATTAAATTCTTAAAATAGAAAATAAGAAAAATATGTATTTGGGGCAATTAATTAATATACAACTAATGAAAAGTAAAATAGAACATCTGCAGGATAATGAAGTATCTACAAAAGACGAACACCTAAACCTTTTAACTAACGATAAAATAGAAAAATAGAAAATTGTTTATAAGAAGCTTAAATATACTCAATTTGGAACTGCATTATGTATATTATAAAACTACAGAAACCCCTGAACCATTTAAAGATTTTGTTTTAATCTAGTTTAGTTTAGAGGAACTCGAGATGGCAAATAACTTACAAAGAATTCCGGTAGGGAATACGGACAGAGACCAGCCCCGAAATCAATTTAGAGCTTCACAACTAGAACAACGTCAAATGATTGAACAAGATAGGCAACCGAAAACGAGACAAGATACACAGGTATGTTGGCAATATGGACAGGCCGGGCGTTGGTGTAGAGATTGCCGAAACACAGCGACTATATTTTGCCGTATTGCGGAAAGCATGGTACAACAACGAAAAACTGTTGTCAGCGTGAACAAAAGCTCAGAGGGTCCTAACCACCAATGATTGTGTTGTCACAGAATCAGCGGAACTGTCAAGGGATTCACCGCACACGGGTAGCCGTGAGCCCGAAGTACAACGCATCCCGCCGATAAACCCTCCATCATTATTACACTAAACGACGAAACTGAAACCGGAGTACAATTCGAAGCAATTTGTTAGAGTTATTCTAGCTGGGATATTCGTCACAGCAATAGTAGACACAAAAGCAACGACAAGTTGTGTCGTCAAGGAATTCGTGAAGAAGACACAAACGCGGTATCGAAGAATGGCATACACTGTCAGTACATAATTGGCTAATGGGACTCGAGTGTCTCCGGAGAGTTCATTTTAATGTCCAATTCATCGTGGTAGTTTTACAACCTTGATTAAGTTAATCGTAGTGCCACAAACAACCGAAGAGGTAACTCTTGGTTATAATTTGTAACTCGGTTGTAATTTGCAATAAATATTTGGTACCACACTAACTTGTGCTGACAGAACTGCTACCTGTCTAGAAAAACCTCAAATAGACAGTATGTGTTGCCACTCTATGAAGTCGGCACCGAGCAATCGCCTAGATGATATCTATGAATTTCAGCACGGGCTGGAGCATAACCTCGATGATACAAGCGGGCCGATAAATGGGTCAATCATTAAAAATAAAATATACGAAAAGTCCAAAGTCCGTAACAGTTGGCCGAATATAACGAATATAAGCAGCGATCACATAGTTAAACAACATCCGACGGGATATACGATCCAAAGAGAGAAACCGAAAGACCTTGGTGGAGCAGTTAAAATCTGCTGACACGCACTTGATAGTAGATAGCCCAAGAAAAGTAAACATGATAAGTACACAGCAGTTGCAGAATCACCATTCACCCGGCTGTGCTGTCAAAATATAAGTGAAGAAAAGAATTACAGCAATGTGACCACCAATTGATTTGGGGGAAGATGTTAGTGCGGTGGCGATAGAGCCGCCATTTGATATAATAACCGAAGAGATTGATCAGTCGAGAGACCTGTAGATGGTTACACCAATGGCGTTTTATGCCGTTTCGCCTGGACTCTGGTGCAATCGGGTCTGATATGTGGTCTTTCGCGATCGCTTATTTTTTATTTTATTTTATTTTACTTACTTAGACATGGAATTCAACTAAATTTAGCAGTTGAATTCAAGTATAATATACTAATTGTTTTAAAACTAGTGCACAATATACAGAAAGATATGAAAAAAGCAGAGTAATGAAAACAAAAACAAAGAAACTAAAAATAATTATTCACGTATAAATAGATAAAAAGAAAAACCAAACCATGTACCAAGCTAGTACAGAAGCACACCCGCAACAAGAACAGATACAGGACGCAAGTGAACTCCTAAGCCATTGCAAGCGTGACAAGACACATTAACAACATATAATTTTCGAAAAAAAAGTGAAATATTACGAACGCAAGTTAGTTTAATTGCGACAAAGGAACATCGCGCGTATTAAGCAAAGTTGGTTTAAAGAGTCTTGTAATGGGAATAAGTGATAGACATTATTTAGGTTTCTGAAAACAACTTTGAGCGGGTTAACCAGCTCATAATTGTATTTACATTGGCTAAGCTTAATCAAGATAAAGTGCCTAGAGAAACGATTAAGGACATTAAAGCTTAACTCACCAAGTAACGCGGGTGAGTCTATAGTACCACAATTGTTCTCTTAAATTAGTATACAAACTTCACACTCTTAAAGACATAGTAAACAAAGAGTAAACTGCAAGCGCCACAACGAAGGCAGATCTTCGGAGGCAACAACGAGCAAAACAACAAGAAAGACACTTTTTGACGAAACCAATAACATCAACACACAGAACAATGCGATAAATATAAATTAGTGGTAAAGTTCGATATATTTCAACGAATTTAAACGTTTTTATAATTGTTTAGGCCTTAAAACTATATAAAGTAACAAAATAAAAAAGGAATTACAAAATTTCTACACACGCAGTAAAAAACAGTCGCCAAATTTTTTTTCCCTTTACATATTTTTAGAACTTGCCCATACCCGTTAGAACTAAATCTTTCCGCATTAAAAGTGTGTCGAAGTGTACCAATCGACTTTGGGATAGAGGTGCTTTAAACTACATAAGTTTTAATAATTGTTTTTTTATTTTGTTTGCCACAGAGGCATTAAGCAATGTTGCTTTAATGGACTTTAAAGAGTCCGATAATGAGAATATGTGACAGACGTCATTTAGATTCTTGCAAACAACTATGAGCGGATTAAACAGCTCATAATTATATTTACAATGACTAACCTTAACCAAGGTAAAGTGCCTAGAGAAGCGGTTGGGAAAATTAAAACTTATTTCTCCAAGTAATGACGGCGAGTCAATAACACCATTTATTACTTTGATTACGAAGCAAACGCCAAGAACAAATCTACGTTTGTCAAGAGACGGTAAGGACAACAGGAGCAACCTATTTTCATAGGGAGAAAGAGAAGCAGACGCATTCCAACCCAAATTCCTCAGGGAAAGGAAAGACTTCACACCGAAGCATACTCGAATATAGGTCTAACCAAACACATATACAACCTTTCGTGATGTAAGGATCATCAAGCTCTTGGACCACCTCTTTATAGAACCAAGCGCGGACCTAGCTTTGCTTAACGAGAGCTCAAAATGGAAGTTAAAACCTAACCTACGGTCAAAGAGAAGGCCTAAATTTGTGAACGAATCGACGTACTCCAACTTGTGCGAATCTATGAAATACTGGGTAATGAATGACTTCCTTCTTGAGAAAGAAAGCTTCTTACATTTATTCGGGTTTAGTGTCATATAATTCGACGAACACCATGCCACCAAATTATTTAGGTCAGTTTGAAGCTGATGTGATTGCGATTCTAAGGAAAAACAAGAAAACAGTTTCACATCATCAGCATACATTAAGATCTGGCTAGATTTAATCGCCGAAGGCAAATCATTAATGTATAGATTAAATAAAATGGGTCCTAAGTGGCTACCTTGAGGTACTCCTGACGAAACGTGGAATCCATATGAAGTGGTGAAGTTAAACAAAACCCTGAATGACCTATTACGCAATAAGAGCTTATCCATTTCACTAAATGGGAAGGAAAGCCAGAGGCTTGGAGTTTAAACATAAGTAATTTATGGTTAACCAAATCAAGAGCTTTGCTAAAATCAGTGTGTATGACATCACTGCGAGAGCCACTAGAAAAAGCATTGAAAACATGGCAAGTAAACTGTAACAGATTGGTGAATGAGATCTTCCCTTCGAAAGCCATGTTGGAATGGAGAAATATGCGATTTGGTAGCAAAGGTCAAATGCTGAGTCACAACTCGCTCGAACAGTTTAGGCAAGACACTCAACTTGGCGATGCCTCTATAGTTCTCAACAAGTTGTCTACTCCAACTTTTGTGAACAGGAATAAGAAAATTACTCTTCCAACACAAGGGGAAAACACGTAAATTCAAGGGCTGATTAAAAATCTTTGGGATAACACTACATAGCTCGACAGCGCAAGATTAAGTACACATGATGGAATTCCATCAGGTCCAGGTGCACAACTGTGTTTTAGAGAAGTCAACCCTTCAAAAACGTCATTTTCAGAAATAACCAAATTAGGAATTGAAACCAAATTAGTTATCGGATATACAAAGAAATTTGAGGTTTCAATGTTACCCGAGGATTCAGAGCCATTAAAAAAACATGCGAACAATTTAGGGAAATTTTTCTCTTGGACAAAAAAACTTAACATAATAATATTTAGGATTAGCAAGCAGAGAGGATTTATGGAATTAAATCTATTCCTCGCGGCTGAGTAAGCGGAATAGGCGAAAGAAAAGCCATTTTTCGAAAGTTTCTTGAAAAGCTTGTTTTTCCTATTCTTGTAATATCTAATTGTCTCATTAAACCACGGGGAGACCTGCTTCGAGGACGGGACTGGTTGATCGGAATGGATGCAGAAATGGCTAGATTTAATATATTGTAGAACAATGAAACTAAGCTACCAATACTTCCAACTGAGAAATCAAGTTTAATATATGTGATATATGTGATTTTAGCATTGAGATATTGATTTTATGGAAATCATAATATTTATTTGAAAAAGTTAAATTGTGAACGTTAAAGAAGTTCAACGAGCCATAATGCTTGTGATGAAAGGAAATACACATTACAGGATGATAAGGATCGACAGGTAAACTAAACGATAGACAAAGATTAATACTAATCTCAGGAAAATTGGCAAACCGAAGATCAAGCAGTCTACCATTGCAATTAGGAGTCCGGTTGTATTGAACTAAACTGTGATCAAATAATTCTTTAGAGAACACAACAGCTCCATCAGTTGTTGTAGTAGGAATCAAACAGCCAGAACTATCACTGTAATACCAAGTGACTTGAAGCAAATTAAACCCAACCAACATAATGGCAAAATCACTAGGTTTAGATTGCTTAACCACTTCATAAATGATATAGTCGACCATTTCTGAAGACCTGAAACGAACTGTGGAAAACTTCCGACGAATGTAGATCAGGTTGTAACCAAGTTTCAGTGAAGGCCAAATAGGCTGAATTAAGCAAAGTAGAACGAATTTTTGACATTAGCATTTAGGTAAATGAGAGATAATGAGTCTGAAGAAACATTTACTTTTTTGAGGGTTGGAGAACTACCGAATTGGTATTACGGGGACGATTCCGAGAAATAAAATCCTTTATTAAGGATCCAACTGGCCACAATGGTTTTTCGTCGAAACTAGCATTTTAAAAGACGCGATTGCTCTAGATTGAGAAGGAGCCAATTTGAAAATGCTAACGCGCTTGAAATTGACTGTTGGGACTTTCGCCGCCAGATAAGTTTTTATGCTATCAATGGATGTATCAGGCGCCAGTCTTGACACAAATATTGCCTTTCTGGGAGAAACTGCCGTCAAGCAAATGTCATCTCTACTAGGAACAGTAGGGTTCACGGCTGGGGAGTTTTGAGATGGGGAGAATAAAGAAGGGGTAGCCACGCTTGCATGAGCAGCTTGTGCGACGTTCCCGGTTTGGTGGCCAGCCGTCAGAAGATTTTGGTAGCGAGACTACGATCCCTAGAATTCGGTAAGTGTCTTTCTCCAGGAAATGCTTGGTTCTCTGCTCTTGTATCCCGCATGTATCCTACAAAGTGGATCCTAGTTAGGAGGCGACCACCTTCTTCAGACTCCCGGTGTAATCTCCACTAAGCTTCTTTAGAGCAACACTGCTTCTGGGAGACTACTTGCGCCTCAGCTCGGCATTATATGTTGTGAGGGCTTCCTTTTACTTAGTCCAACCACCTGACTTTTTATCCCTGTTGTACAATTTTCTGGTCTGCGATCGGAGCTTTTGAAATCTCTGATTCCACCACGGTACTTCCCCCGTGGACTTTTTGATCCTTAAAGGACAGCTTCCTGAGTAAACCTCTTGTAAGTTTGAACAAAGCGTCTGCGCTTCAAGTTCGCACTGTTGGGGAGGTGCTGAGACGTGTTCCTGTTTTCCGAAAGTAGAAACCGAAGCACTTCACAATTCATACGTTTTGAATATCCATCGGTTTGGCATGACATCGCACCGGCCCTAATGTAGGCAGACGCTCAAGCAACCACCGTAGATGAGCGCGCGCCAAGTGAGCGTGAGGGGCAGGGGCAGACGCCCGCGCAACCACTCAGGTGGCAGAGGTGGTAGATAAATAAACGTGTATATTCGAAACAACTAAAAAAAAATGTTTAGTAATAAAATAATTTTACAAAAAAGTTGAACAATTATTTCCTAATAGATTTAACAAGAAAGTGTTAGAAACTGCATACTGCGTAAGGATTTACAAGACATGACCATCGTAGCACCGTCTTAAGTTTGAAAATTAAAGTGAACATTTCTAACATATCTATACATTCGCAGTGTACATACGATGTCTATTTAGTTATGCTTACACATGTGTACATATTACACAATCCGAGACATATTGAAGATTACGAGAAACAAACTTCAATTTGCTTCATAACAGCAAATTTCTAAACGTTCAAAATGAAATTGTTAAGCCAACATTCGTCCAATTAAAATAATCTACCGAGCTTTCTTTCAAGTGCATTGTTTTTCGACCACAGTCAAATGGTGCATAATTTAACCAAATAACTCAATAACTCATTTTTAAACAAATAAAGGCAAGGTCGACTCTTAAACACCGCACTCACTTTCGACTTACACAATTTTTCATCTATTATTGTGATAAGACAAAAAATTTTATCTAAAGGCTTACTTTTCTTGATAACTCCCTATACAAATTGGAATCCAAAATGCATGGACAGACATTGACAGCCAGACGACCACACAAACTTAAGTCGATTTGACAATTGAGTGAGGTCTAATTTTTAGTATTTGTTGATGAAACTGATACTAATTTGCTATAAAAATTAATTGCATCATAACTGAGCCAGGGACTAGTATACCAAAAGCCTAGTATGTGCCTAGCATTTAAATATTTAAATACAATTTAAATAAAATATAGTTAATTTCACTTTTTCAAATTTATTTGCAAGTTTCTTCCGCAAAGAAGCTAAGAAAACTTGGCTTAAAGTTTGCTGAAAGGAAAGGATATTGTAAATTTATAAATTCATTTATAATAGGGAAAAAGAAGAAAGGTTTGATGGCTGCAATATATATGTTTATATTGATACATTTGATGCTGCGTTTGGTTGGTTCTGCACTGCAACCATTTAAAGAAAAATTACTTTTGTAACAAAGTGGTACTTACCTTTAAACTGCAATAATGAAAACTGGACATGATCACGGGAAGAACAACCGTTCCCAAAGCTTTAATTCCTAAAACTATCATAATTTAGTTTTTTTGGTATAGGTTGTCTCGTGAAGGTTTTTTTCGTGTAGGTTTTTTTGTGGTTTTTAGATTTTTTTTTTGCTCAGTAGACTCACGTGCAATCACACTGTAATGAGTCTTCTTGGGCAGGGTAGGCTCAGGGCTCCACCAGGACTTCTTCCAAGAAATTTATGTTAGAAAAATTTGGACCTCCGGATTGGCGATTAATAGTTGGAAATTTGGTTTTTATTATTTATTAGCGATTTTTGTTTAAAGAGATTAGAGTATAAAAAAAAAATCAGCTTGGTGACCCGACTTTCGCTTTTTTCCTTTTAATGTTTTTTTTCTTCGTTTCGTACGATTATTATTTTCTTTTCCGTATCGCGAGATCTTCTGAAAATAAACGGAATACGTCACGGGTGTTACAGTAGACAGCCTTGGCCTACAGGGCCGCTTGTCCGTCCCTAACCGTTTCACGTCGTAAGAGGGGGTGTCCATAAGTCCTTCAGGGATGACGGTTAAGCCAAACCTGCCATCCCCTATCCGTAGAGATTAATAGTCCTATTAGTCCTTCAGGGATGACGGCTAAACCAAACCTGCCATCCCCTATCCGTAAAGATCAACAGTCTTTTCAGTCATTCAGGGATGACGGCTAAGCCAAACCTGCCATCCTCTATCCGTAAAAGTTAACAGTCTTATTAGTCATTCAGGGATGACGGCTAAGCCAAACCTGCCATCCCCTATCCGGAAAGTAAAAAAAAAAATAAAACTAGCAGTAAAGTCAACTGATAATGTAGTCCGTATTCACTTATCTCTGGCTGCTGTAACACGACTGAAAGCGCGATCACCATCGCTGTCCCGTTACATCGATGTTTTGGCTATATTTGTGTTACAACCTCAACAGTTACTTGCATGTGTGTTGTAACAATTTCGTTAGTCTAATTATTATTATTAGTATGCTAACTGAGGCCTGATCAAACATGTTTGCCTGCAACTATGTTATCATCTCAGCTTTTCTTGTATAAGTTTTATTATGCTATCCCTATGTAATTTATTATTGCTAATACTATCTTAAGTACCAACTCGTATGATCCTATTGCTAGTGCTGGATTAGGTATCGAATGATTTTATAAGCCGCAGAACCGTTAAGCATGTCTGCATATGGTGCGTACCTTATCAATATGCATGATTTTATAAACCCTTCTTTTCTATCGCAATGTTTGCTTGTATGCATTTTTTTTATGCTTATCTTCTTGCTATTGCTATTCTAGGTACCGAATCGTATGATTTGCTAAGCCGTTAAGCATATGCTTCATATGGTATACATCATATCAACATGCATAATTTTATAGCTTCACTTTTTTTTCTTTCGTAATGTTTGTTTGTTTGCCTATCCTTATGTCTGTCTTGTTGTTATCATTAATTTAGGTACCGAATCGTATGATTTTTTCAATCCGTTGAGCATTTGGGTAATTCAACGCTACCGGTAGTTTGTTGACAATTACAGTGTTGCTCCGCGGTTTACAACATGTTTCCTTATAATGTTTATATCTGCCCTACTTATGCAAACATTTTCCTGTTGGACAATGTAAAGACTTATGGATGTGGTTCATATGTACCCTACTTATGTGTACATTTTCCTGTTGGACAATGTAAAGACTTATATATATGGTTTATAAGTATCCTACTTATGTATATATTTATTTACATATTTTATTGTTTTTATTATCAGTAGTTTGTGCGGGAGAAGGACGATAATAGCTGCCATCCTAAGATAGAGAAACTTAGGTAGGAGCTGCAGAGGCTAAGGTCTAACGACTCCACCCCGATTGAACTTCTGAACGTGGGCTTCCCACGTCGGTTTAATAGTAATATTATTTTCTAAAAAGTATTCAAGGCAGCACTCACTTTTCAAATTGTCATTTGAGCTGCCCCAAACTATGTGGTGAGCTTTAGCATCATAGCCGACGAGTCCGCCCAGTCTGCACGATTTGCAGTGCTGGACAATGCTTCGTACCTCGGCTGTGGGTATCTTTCTCTCTATTCTCTCCCTCGCCCGCTAGTTAAGTTTAGGCTATCATCACTAAACGATTTCGGGAGAGGCATCACGTCCCAAACCGACGCTAAATCTCCCAGTATAATCTCTGAAGATGGAAAGAAAGTTATATTGTCTCCCATAAGCGGAGCGACGCTAGGCCGCCCGTGTGGGGTGTTATAAACCAACTTATCTTTCTTGCTACGCAGGGCTTGTATAGTGACCGTATTTATGCAAGGCTCCTGGGTGAGTGCTACATCGAGAGCCTCATTTGTGAACCTCCTGCTAAGAACCGAAGAGAGCGCTTAAATGCAAACGTACCGGTGCGTCCCTTGACATTCGTGCGCCTCTGGTTCCTGCGCCCTTTTCGTTGGTAAGCCTTTTATAACTGCCCGGACAGGACCTTCTTTGTCGTCGATCGCGACCTTCATATCCTTTCGTGCTTCTGCCGTCTTACCCCTAGGTCTCAATAAAACTGAGCCGAAACCACAGCTGACAGCATATCCCGTTTTCTTCAGCACTCGTCCACTGCCAGAGTTCAGTTGTTCCGTTTTTCCAGAAGCTTTAAAATGTGTGGCGAGGCGACGTTTTCACCTTGGGGAACAGTCGAAGTAACTCCTCCTCAGCCACGGCTTTAGGAGCGGCACGCTCCGTAGTCTTCACCGTTTCGCCTTCTCTTTCCCCTTACAATTAAGTACGAGCCAACCGTCTGTAGTCCGGTGCTCATTATTCCACTAGAACAGAGGTGACCTTACCACTATTTAATATATAAGGACATATATATATGCGAAATTAAATGGTGTAACAATTTCTTTCTTTTGCAATTATTCCTAACTTGAGTAAGAACTTTTTCCCTTCCCATAATTTTTATCGTTTACAAAATGGAGCTTTCGTAAGAAGACAAACCAAAAAATATGAACCATTTTTAATCGTTAAAGTTAAAAAGTGCTCTCGATGGTATCATAAAAGTTGAGCAGATTATGAATATTAATATTTTTTTTTCTTTGTTAGAGGAAATGGAAATTTATTCTTTATGTTTACACTGATTTCCTTACTTATGGATCCAAAACCATATGTTTTTGTTTATATTTTGCTGTAAAACAATATGGTAGCGCGGTTTCCCATTATGCTGACCATTTGGGAGTTTTTAACTCGAAAACGAAAATGACGTCTCATTTTTTTTGTAAATGTCAAGTAGATGATTAGTCTAGACGATTTAATATTATTGACAGTATATTCTCCAATACAAATACTTTCAAGATCCCCATGCGAAGAGAGGTTTTCGCATTCACAAAGTATAAGTTTAATTAAAAGATTTTGTCTACTATTATTACAAATTGAAAGAATTGATTTCTTGAACATTCATTGCTGTGTTACAATGGTATAACCAAAGCGGAGTTTTGCACATATGTTGATTTTAATTTTCCCTACGTAGATTGTGTAATCGTGTGAGGAAGTAATTGACATACGTGATTTCGTAGCGAAGATCGGAATTTTCCCGTAAAATTTTTCCAGCCGTACTAGCTTAATTTTCTGGGCAAAATAAAAACTACCTCTCCATATACTTCAAAAATATCCTTACTCTGTTTCTATCTTTAACAAGGAGGTCTTTCAAATACTCCTGTGCTACCAATAATTTTAATTTCTTTTTAGGTTTGTTTGGCGAGAAAACTACAGAGCAACTTCATTGTTCAATTTTAAAATATTTAATTCGTCAAAAACGTTACTCACAATGACTGCAACCAGCACGGAGTTTATATCAGTAGTCTTATTGTATAAAAATTGGAAATTCTTGAATTCCTGACAGCATGCCCATACAGAAAAAAAATTCAAATTCATAAGCTGGGATTTAGAGCTAGTTTTAAAATTCGTTTATTGTTTAATTCCAGAATATAAACAATATAATAAATTGACTTTGCGTAAAGTAACCCATGTGTGATACGGAAATGTGGATAAAATATGTCAAATATATATATGTAAGCAAATAAAATGAATAAATACATAAATAAAATAAACAAATTAGATAAACATAAACATATAAACTACAACACAATTTTTTTTAATAATAAAATATTGCTTTATATATCTGGATATGAAAATTTTCATCAAAATTTGTCAAACCGTTTGACGAACATAGATAGAATTTGGTCCCATCCGAGTTTTAGTAGCTCGACACATTTGAACGCCACCTATGCGACTCGAACATGAACTTATGCAGTCACATCATTGAAATTTAATAGTATATACTTTTTGATGTTTCAATTCAGCTAGATTCCTCCTTTAAGGCAAATGGTAGTAACATGAAGTTTTTTGTTTTCAGATCAAGTAATGATTCGATGAAATTGAATTGAAAACAAATTGTATATATAAACTTAAACAACAAATGGTATACATACAAAAGAATACAACTGTTCATGTTTAGATATTGAAAAAAATCAATTTTGGCTTCTTGTGGAAATTTTCGCGTGTGCGACTTTGTAATAAAAAAGAAATATATGTGTATATATTAATAACAATTGTGCTAATCCTCTGTAAGTAAAATGCAGTTCCGAGACCGATAAACAACCATATTATTAAAACAAATATAAAATTATGAAACGCTACCAGACGATAGCAAAACTTCTTGAACAACGATGGAACTACTATTAATTTATTCTTTCAATTACGCAAATATTAATTCATGTATGAAAATAAGAACTTTTTAGCCAAAATTATTATGTGGGGATGTTTACAAAACAATTTATTTACGTCGTATTCCCTTGTTCCCTGGATTGTCAGTTCGTTTTTTCTTTCAAGATGGCCGTCTCATATGTGGTGTGCTATGATTGTCGAAAATTGAAAGCGGAGGCACGCTTTTAAATTTACACTTACAGTTTCGTTTTATTTTAGGGATATGTGCTCTTGTTCATTATTAATTTATTTTATTTCGTTCGAATTCTTGTAATATGCTATCTCGTATAACATTCATGATGATGACACATCGTGGAGTGATTTGCTAATTTATACGCAAGTTGCTATATCAAATATTAAAGCGCTCATCACATCGATCCTCCAGAATCGATTTTGCACGCTTTTGGTTTACATGAACAATATTTTTAGTTCATATGCAGTCGTATGTTAACATATTGTGTCACATGAACATAATATATAGCAGCGCTCCTAAAACTAAAGGAGACTTATATGGAAAAATACAATTAGTGAATTTCTTATGCATGTAACATCAGTAGTCATCAACTTTCACGTACTATGAAATTTTCTTTCAAATCGCTGCAAAATTCGTTTATGTGTAAGTTAATATGCCTCGTTATTCCAGTTGTGTCATCTTTTAATACAGATTATATAGATATTTCACTCAATTCCTTTTTTGGATTCTTTTACGATTATTTTCAAAATCTTCAGTAAGTGCTCTTGTTTGCAAATGTGAATAGCCGTGTGCACGATTTTACTTGATCAGATTTATTTTTGAGTGCCACCTCTTTAAAGCATCAATTTGACTATATTATCACCAATTAACAAACTCCAGCTAAATCTGTGAAGGGTGCTTGCCGATTGTATAAATAACTGAATTTTAGGAGTGAAAAATTGTTTAGAAATTGATCGATTGAAATGATCAAATAGTTTAGGATTGTTACTGTGGCACATGCTAGAATGTAAAAATATCAATGACTTTGGTGAACAAATTTAGATGTCTTTTGTGTGTTTACTAAAACCACATAAACTTTTGACGATGCATATTCTCGCAGTAATGTATGCGGCAATACATTTCTTAATGATTTCATCATCAGGTGAAAAGGAACAGTTGAAACCCTTTTTGCATGTTTTCCGAAATTACAAGCTGTGATTGTTTACATGGAGGTGGAGAGTTTAAAATATTGTGACAATTGTTAATAGAAAGGTGGATTATAAGATATGTTAAAGATGCAGTTTTTCTTTAAATTTAGTCAAATACCTATTCTACGGTGTCAACGTATATTTTTGTAGCTATAAATTGATGCTTCGATTAAGTGAAATAATGCACCATAGCATTTTTGTGTGCAATTGTTATAGCTGAATCGCATTTAGCTCTTTTTTTTTTGGCTGGTAAATTTTTTTTGAGGTTTCACAAAAAAAATCAGTAATTTTTTTTCTAAACAAACTTCACTTTTACAAAAAATTCCGTTCATTTTACAAATGGCGTATCTATATTGCAGACTTTGCGGAGTTATTATGCAATTACGCAACAAGCAAAGCGGATATTTACCACAAAGGTAAACATATTTCCTTATGGCCACTCTAATTGTCATATATTTAAAATCAAGCGCACCAAGAACAAGAAAATACGCGACAGAAAAGTAGCGTACGTAGCGTTAGATTTTAGATTAGTTTAATGTTCACCCACCAGTTTTTAAGTTGTCCAAAAACTAGGTTACTCATATTTCGTTTAAATATGTCCCATAATTCTAGGTAAATTCGAATAGAAAACTGACGGAACTTAGCTGCCTCGCTTTTATAGACGCAAGAAACTAAAGAAAGTGAAAATTCCTAAAATTTAAGTGACAATTCAAGGTGGTCAGTTGAATGAAGAAAAATATGTTCACACAGTTAACAGAAAAGAAATATAGCTTTCTCATCTAATTAAAAATATTGGATATTGTTTATGGCAAAAATTACAATTCTTACTTGCAAATTTTTTTCAATAGCGTTAAGTATTTGGGATGCAATTCTGAAACATCTGATATCTATACGTTTGGCAATTTTGAAATTATAACGAAAAGTGAATCACATTTTACAAGAAACATCCCGAAATCTTAATCAAAATAACTGCAAACTTCTAAATAATTTGGAACATTGCGCAAAGATTTTTTCTATCAGTGCGATAGAAATTCTTGAATGAGTGTTATTAAATTAACATATTTGATCTTTTACTCTCGTTGTGTAGCTTATATACGAAGGAAATTTTTCAAAGTAACGTCAACGAAAACCTGTAATCAATTAATAACAGTATGAAAATGGTGTTGTCGCAGCGGCAGCGCGAGGAGCTGTAAGTTTTTAAAGAAGATTAATTAGTAAAACTTAAAAGCATTTCTGCAATATTTACTGCAGTAACCAAGCGATTGCCGATTATCTAGGCAGCAATGGCTATTCAAGTGCTTTGGAAGCTTTCCGTAAAGAAGCAGATATTTCTGGTGAAGCTGAACGAAAAATAGTCGGGCTACTAGAGAAAAAGTGGACCTCTGTAATACGTCTACAAAAGAAAGTAATGGAACTCGAAGCCAAATTATCCGAAGCTGAGAAGGAAGTAATCGAAGGAGCACCGTCAAGAGCTAAACGCAGCCCAGGCGAATGGATTCCTAGGCCACCGGAAAAGTTTTCTCTTTCGGGACATCGTGCTAGCATTACCAGAGTTAATATTATTGTTAAATTTTCGTTTATAATAGGTTTCTTATTTTTAAAAAAATTTTAGGTCATATTTCACCCAACTTACAGTCTCATGCTGTCAGCTTCCGAAGATGCTGTAATTAAAATTTGGGATTTCGAGACCGGAGAGTACGAACGCAGTCTTAAAGGACATACAAGCTCAGTGCAAGATATTGCTTTTGATTCTCAAGGAAAACTTTTGGGTATTCAAGCATATTGATTCGTTTGTTGTGTTAAATTGCCTTTAACGCATATTGATTTTTAGCATCATGTAGCGCAGACTTATCAATAAAATTATGGGATTTCCAGCAAAGTTACGACTGCGTTAAAACAATGCTTGGACATGACCATAATGTATCATCGGTAGCTTTTGTACCAGCTGGCGACTATGTTCTTTCGGCTTCTCGTGATCAAACCATTAAAATGTGGGAGGTGGCAACAGGGTTAGTAGTAAATTGTAAGAAACTGAACTAATAAATAGATGTTAGGCTGGACTTTTTTCCTATGCAGTTATTGCGTAAAAACTTACTCTGGACACAGGGAATGGATACGCATGGTACGTGTGCATATGGATGGTAACATTTTTGCTTCATGTTCAATTGATCACTCGATCCGCATTTGGTCCATAAATTCAAGGGACTGCAAAGTAACTTTTTAATATTTAATAAAAATAATTTTATTATAACATGTCCGTTTTCGTTAGGCGGAATTGCGTGCTCATGATCACACCGTTGAATGCATTGCTTGGGCTCCAGATATTTCTACTACGCATATAAATGAAGCTGCAGGCTCTGACAACAAAAAAGGACACCATCAAGGTCCATTTCTTGCTTCTGGCTCAAGGGATAAAACTATTCGTGTAATATTACAAATCAGTGCGCAGTAATGGTCTTTGTGCTCACCACCCACAAATGCGTTTTATTAATATTGTCATTCCGTACAGAAATACACGCCAAAAGCGGCGAATTTGAATTAATCCGAGGTTGTTGGTACTCTCTGAGCAACCTCGACGGAAACGCGAAAGTTCACAATATATCCATATAGCCAACCACGTAGGGGTATACAACAATTTTCTATGAACGCACTGACGTTCTTAAAATTAACAGAAAAACTTGGGTGGTGGGTAGCAAAATTTTCGTCAAGGCGAATATGATTTTCTTATTACGCGAGAAGAAAATTAACGAAGATAAACCTCACTTTTTTCAGGTCTGGGATGTTGGTGTTGGCTTATGTTTATTTGTTCTTACCGGGCATGACAATTGGGTGCGCGAGTTAACTTTCCATCCTGGCGGCAAATATCTTGTGTCGGCTAGTGATGATAAAACTATTCGAGTTTGGGATTTACGCAACAAACGATTCATGAAGACTTTATATGCTCATCAACATTTTTGCACATCGGTCGGTAAGTTTTGGGTAGTCTGTGAGATTAGTAAATAAAATGGTTGTTATCTAGATTTAATGTTTACAGATTTTCACAAAAAACTCCCGTATGTAATATCCGGCAGCGTGGATAACACAGTTAAAGTTTGGGAATGCCGTTAAGATGTTCCTTGACCACTCGGCGCTGGTTAATTGCCCTCCTGTCAAGCTAAAGAAGAACAATATTAAAAAATAAACAATATTGTTTAAAGCTACAAATTTACTTCAAATATTGCAGAACATACATATATAAACATAATATATATACGTATACATATACATATATATATTGTTACAATTTAAAACTGAATCGAGAATAGCAAAACAAAATCTTATTATGCGTTTAATAGAAGTATAAAATATGGCGAAAATATCTGCTGCATAGTGCAAAATATAACGAGGAGATAAGCATGAGTGCTCATTCTCTGCTAACTACTTTGAAATAAAATCCAGATTATTTTAAGATCCTTAAGTGAGTTCAAACTAAACTTAATAAATGCTTTTATGCTCGATATTCGTCCAATGATGATACTTGATTTACGACATTATAGATGCAAAGGCAGCAATTTGTTCTAATTCAGTTTAAGTAGAAAATTGAATTCTTATTAAAGTAAAGTAAAAAAACTATTTACTATGAAATGCATTAAAACAGTCGACAGAAAGTTGGGTCTGATTAGGAAAATTTGGGCAAAACCTTGTTGTCTTTATTACATTTTGTCACGTCTATGAACGGCCCTTATGAAGTGTTTTATTTGAATAGTATAACGTAAAACTCCTCATAATCAAGTCAACCTTTAATGCAAAATTTTTCGATTAAAACAAAATTTAAATTTAGTTGCGTATGAAAGTGTTGTGTGCCCGACACATTCCGCTGTTTTTGCAACTATTTTCACACAATTTTTGTCTAACGGGTTATGGGATCCTCATATAAATCTGCAAAGTAGCTATTGCTGAAGAAAATTTGAAATCGTCTTATTTTTAAGAAAATTCACTGTGTAATTTACAATTTCTAACGCATAATTTATGCAACCTCACATCACCAAAATTAAAACGAATTCCATTGTTTTATGTTCAATCTACCAGTAAGAAAAATGAACTAAAAGCATATTGAAAATAAATACTTTGAATTCAATTTCTTTACCACATTCATTTTATTTCAGTTTTTCCAGAATCAATAAATTTTTAAACTATATTTTAATGCTACAAAATATCTAGCTACATGATGATAAGATAACTTCACACTATATCTCTTCTTTCGGAAATGAAATCTGCTTTATAAATAAAATCGTTTGGCTCACTGGTAATCTTCACTGCCTTTTACTGCGCAACCATTTTTGGGCAATTGAGATTTTTGTAATCGACATTTCTTCGAGTTCTTCTTTAAACGTTTTGCTCTTTTTTTTGCTGTTTTCTCTTCAGCTTCTTTTCGATTTTCTTGGAGTTTTCGTTGGTATTCTTCATCTAATTGTTCCTTTACGCTTTTAGCTTGGATCATTTTTTGTCTCGCATATTCCTTTCGCCGTAAGTGTCGATAAACATGAAATTCACCTGACCCAGCTCCCGCACTAGAACCCATGACATTTCTTACAAATGTAGGAACACTCTGCATAAAATCTTTCTCCTTTCGTTGCTCGGGAATAACAACTGGTTTGTTCTTAAAGAAAACAAATAATATTACCGAACTCACTTGATTTTACGTACAAACCTTCTTACAGGATTTTGCATCAACTTCTCAATTTTTAAACGTTGTAGATCTAACGCAGATTTCACAACATGGCCCACTTTTTCATTCTCGAGTTCTTTATTTTTTTGCAATTTGCTAGAAGGACTATCCGTTTCTTTAATAAGATTCTTGATTAGTGACATTGTTTAATTGGATATCAGAAGCAAAAATAATATTAAAATAAGCGCATTGAAAAAGCGAAAGCTGCTTGTTTGCTTCAATTCTCTTCTTCTTGATTGTAAAGCGAGTAAAAGCAAATGATTCGCCGTATGGTAAAAAATACCCAAGGTAAACACAATATATGATAATATGAACTCAAAGGGAGGTATAGGCAATTCAAAAGAAAACATATGAAATTGTTGCCACTATTAGTATTTCATAATGAGGATGAGGAGTATGTAGACAAAAAAAGGTTGTATGGGTCTTAATAAAGTTGACAACTAATTTAAATTGTTGATTAATATTAGAATCTTAGCTGTAAGTTGATGCTACTAGACGTTGCCGGGTTTCGCGTGTTTTTGCGCCCGCCATAGTTAGAGAACTAGTATAATGAAGCGTTATTTCGGGCTACAAACTCTCAAGTAGTAAAGATAATGGGCAGCCGCGTTATCATATTCTTTTACAGGAAAATGTAAATGATAATCTATAGCTTTAAAAACCAATATATAGCAACACTTGAACAACCAAAAGAACCTACTCCCTCCAACCTACTACTACTACTACTTTAAATTGATTCAATTTTTCAATTGCTCTTTTAACAAGGTTTTGAAAGAAGGTCATTTGTTTAAGGATAATCAAAAAAATAAATAAATAAATTTAAATTCTTACTTTTTGATATTGATTTGTTAATAGGTTTTCACGTATAGCCTTTTGAATTACTTACCACGGCAGTAAAAAGAAATAAAATTTTCTTGAAAGAGATATAGACAACAGGAAGCATTCATCTATAACTGTCTTTTTAGAGCATATGTCATCTTGTACCTGATTTTTACGGCCTTCCGCTTTCTTTTTTGTCTTTTTTCCCTTTTGATCGTTGTATGCATTTGTTAGTATATACATGTGCACACACGCGTCACTGGTCAAGATAGTTTGTAATTTTGTTAAATCTGCTCTAATATGATTTCGGATCGTATATTTCATAAAAATCCAAAAACTTAGAAATTTTTGCATAAAAATCCAAAGACTTAGAAAATTTCATACAAATCCAAAAACTTAGAAATTTTCCCATAAAAATCCAAAAATTTAGAAAATTTCACAAAAATCCAAAAACTAAACTCCAAAAAATAAACTGCAGAACGGACAGAACTGGAATATGGATAATTCGTAATCGGTACAGACCAGATCGAAGAATAGTGAAAAGAAAAAGTTTCGCGGCCCGTGATATGTTACATTTATTAACTAAGACACTCGGCAACGCATAAGGTAGTATATAACTACATTAGGTTTGCAATTTCTATACGTGCTGGATGATAAATCATTACGTTCCCTAGAATTGCAATGTCCGCTGAAAAGCCACAACAAAACCTACTGTCTTATTCTCAGCCTCTTACCAGTCAAAGTGTGTATTTATTCACGCATTTTTCCATTAAAGTAATTGTGTAGAAAAGGTGTGTTATTAAAAAAAAGTAAACATATTCCAATATCTCCGAAAGTTGACCGCTCTAATACCGCCAGTCCAGATATTTCGAGCCATTTAAAATCGACAACAAAATAACTTGGGTTCCTATATTTTATGCGCTCGCGAACAATTTGTGTTTTAGATAGAAGCCAGCCGTACAATCTGGGTTAAAATTTTTTGTTTGGTGCGAGCACATTTATAGGATTATTCTGCTCATGGGCACGCCTAATTGTTGAATGGTCCCCAAAAATATGTATACATTAACGTTGATACGCCCTGTCAATTGCGGCAATTTTTTTTTGGTGGTTCGGATGTTAGTTGTGGATGGAAACAGTCTATTTTCCTATTTTATATTGTCATCAAGCAAGAATATATTTATTAGTTTTCATCTTTTGGCTTATTAATGCTAAAAAGTATAGCTTTCACCCACCTTTCTTACCAGTATCACTTTCTATCGTGAAGCTTAAAATATCCTTCTCCCTTATGCTTTGAAAGGAGTCTGTAAATTAATAGATCGAATAAATATACTATTTTATTTCTAATTTTAGGTATAATAGTGCGATCAAAAATTAAGACCAATTAAATAGTATCTTTTTTAAATCGCTTTATTATTCCAAATCTATTTCGTCGGCTTCAAAGTAATCCTCCTCAGATATTGTACACTTATGACAACCTTTTTTCGAATCCTCGAAACAGTTATAGTCGATTTCTGGAACGGCCTTCAAAGCTTTTTGCGTGAATCAGCTTCACAACGTTGTCCCGGATTGTTCTTTTGAGTTTCGGAAATAGCCAGAAGGCACTTGAAGCTAAAACATATGAACATGATGGTTGTCCAACGATAAGGATTGAGTTTTTAACAATATGGTCTCGCAAAAATGGGGTGTTTTTTGATAGCTTGTAGGAAAGTTCAAAAATATGATGATAGCAAGCCAACATTTATCACGAGCATTCCTCAGTTGATTAAAAAGGAAGAATAGTTAAAAATGAACTTGGTCTATCCATAGGCACAATAGACCAGAAACTAAATTAACCTCGAAAAAAACGCTTCAATTTTTTCTTATTTTTGCTTATCATTCCGAAAAACTTTTACCCACATATCAGTTAGCAGCATCAGCTTCCTATTGATTGGAGCAAACACTGCAAACGCAGTGCTTCGGTAGAAATAGGTTTATCAAAAACGTGGGTAGTTTTACAGGTGAAGCGCTTTAATAAAATGATCACGCTTTAATTTTCTCAAAATTTTCAGGAAATTTTGCTATATATCTAATTTATATTCGCTCTTAAAAAGTATGAAAGATTGCTTATAAAGTAAATACGTTTTTTCAATATTTTCTCAGCTATAATCAAATTTATATTCGCTCTTAAATGCAAGTTTCTCACACTAACAGAAACGGTCGCAATTTTCTCAGACTTTTACAGAATCGAATACAAGATTCTCTTACTTTAACATAATCGAGTACAAAATTCTCACGCTAACAGAATCGAGTACAAATTTTTCGAAATTTTCATTCGAAGCCTTGCAATTTTTTGAAAACAAGCCTGTGCTCTCTCTATTCTCAACACATGATACTTTTTTTTATACACCATGAAAAGGAAAAACCTAATTAATTTCATGCGATAATACGCACGAAAGTAATACAAGTTTATGAAGGTTCATACAAAGGAAAACAATCTCAACTACGTGAAAATATTCTGAAATCAGTTTAAACTTAAACTATTGGCTTGGCAAAAAAGTAATTTTAGTACCTTTAAGTTTCTTCGCGATGTTTTCAAATTTTTCCCTCGAACAGGAGAGCTTCATGCCTTAAATCGAAGTAAAACGTTTGCTATCATTCATTCACCTAAAAACGCAACAAATTTGAACTTCTTGCAGTATGAATAAAACCTCCGCCACTGATTTATTAGAAAAACACAACAAATTGAAACTTGTTGCAGTATAAATAAAACCTCCACCGCTTATTTTTGCGGTACGAATAAAACCTAAATATTTCTGCGATCGGCTCGATTTCAAGTAAGAGTTTTGATCATTGAATTATGACCAGATGAACCTAAGCTGCTCGCTTCTGTGAAGGAGACGTAGAAAGCGTTCGGTCCAATACATTCTCGATAGTGATCGTCCTTAAACCAAAACATGTCAGTGTAGTAAATTTTTTAAAAAATCGGTAATCAAAATCCAAATTTTTCTAAAGGTAATGAATTATAAATATCATTAATATTAATGATTGCTCTGTTAATCAAACCGTTTAATCAAACCACTTTTATTATATATTGCTCTCTTGTTGATTTGGCTACCAGCTTCATAAAAATTCTTTATGCAAGTAAAAGGTTGTCTGTAAGTTACAACCAAGTATTAGTTGTTTCATACACAAATTATCTACCTGTACATGTAGTCCTTTTTTAATTGTGTATCTGCGCATGCACGCATATCCACATTATGAGGAATGGGTATATATTGTATATGTTATATATAACATAAATAAAGCATGCCGGTTGCATTGTATAGAAGTAAAGCATGTCAGTTGCAATGTACAGAAGTAAAGCATGCCAGTTGCAATGTATAAAAATAAAGCATGCCAGTTCCAATGTGCAGAGGTACAGCATGCCAGTTGCAATGTACAGAAGTAAGGCACGCCAGTTGCAATGTATAGAAGTAAAGCATGCCAGTTGCAATGTGCAGAAGTAAAGCATGTCAGGTGCAATGTACAGAAGTAAAGCATGCCAGTTGCAATCTACAGAAGTAAAGCATACCAGTTGCAATGTATAAAAATAGAGCATGCCAGTTGCAGTGTATAGAAGTAAAGCATCGAGAGCATTTTTTAACTTTAATGATTAAAAATGGTGCATATTTTTTGGTTTGTCTTCTTACGAAACCTCCATTTTTTAAACGATATAAATTATGGGAAGGAAAAAAGTGGTTACTCAAGTTAGGAATAATTACAAAAGAAAGAAATTGTTACACCATGTAATTTCGCATATATATATGCCCTTATATATTAAATAGTGGTGAGGTCTAGGGAACCTTCCGCTTCTGTTCTAGTGGAGTAATGACCACCGGACGACAGGCGGTTGGCTCGTACTTACTTATAAACCAAGTAAGTTTTGTTATTTGATAATAATGAAAGAACTGTTCGTGCGTGTGTTCCATTTCTGAACACGTGCGGTAGGGTCTTCCATAAAAAAACTTGGAAAATTTCAGACTTCTATCTTAAGTAATTCACGACTAGCGAGCAAAATTCAAAACAAAGTTTCGCGCAGAGAAGCTTAGCTGCTTTCAGTTTACCCTTTTTTATGGGCGCGTTCTTTAACCTATTTGGTCCATTTTAAACATCCACCTGCGTGCAAGAACTGCCAATGTCGAAGTTGATATCTTAATTTTTGCGACGAGGCGAGTTTTTTTCTACATACATTCACACAGACACTCAGTCCCTTAGAAGGGCAGATATTACTAGATCGATTCAGATATTGATGCTTATTAAGAATATATATAGTGCGTCGAGCAACTGAAGCTACGTGTTCGGTCTTGCAAACATTTCATCCATCCCATCCTTTCGATGATGAGTATAAAGATTCATATAAATAACAACAATTTCTTCCTTATTTTTTCAATTTAAGTCGAATTATTTTATTAGCCATTATTTAATTTCTCTATTTTAAGGAGATCTTGCAAAGCTATTATTTACAAAACCTTTGGTATATTTTTTGGGCCTTTACATCGATCTTTGATCTGGCATACAAAATAAGAAAAAAAAGGTATATAAATAGTTTTCAGTGTTCAGATTTATCGTAAAAAATAATTGTTCCCCATTCCAAAGGAGTCTTTTTCACGGAAATGGAAAAACAGTAACTGAAAGCTCTAACCTGCCTAGAAATTTCCCTAAAGAACCAAAACGTTACAAAATTCTTCGTCAATTTCGCATTATTGCGAGGTTTCACAGTACATAACCGAAGTCACTTCCGTTTGCTTAAACACAAATATTTATTTTTTTTCATAAACACACCACTGTGCTCTGAACATATATGTATATCTTGTAAACAAAATGCCTATATGTCCTTGTCAACAAGATTTGCAATGGAATCCAAGTAATCTTCAGTTTTCCGAATCCATAAAAAATCTAATGTAAACCGCTTTAAAAAGAAGAGCACATATTAGAGAATTTATCGGTCACATGAAGGGATTACCTAAAACCACGTTTCGTCTTCGGGCGCTTTCATCGCTAGTCCTTGGCTGTTCTGTCTGCTGGTTACGTTGGGCTGTTTGTAGGCTAACTTTTTGTAGTACGGCTGCCTGGGGTGGCACATGCTGATTTGGCGTGGATGTTGATGCTGCTAATCCGAAATTCTGCGCCCCTTCGCTTTCTCTCAGTTGGCTTTGCCGGTTTTCCATGGATTTTTCCTTTTTCAGGTTCCTAATCTCCTGCATACAGCTTAGCAGCGCTACATTTTGCTGCCTTAGCATATCCACTAGCTGCTGGTTGTAACTGCTCGTTTCTGCTGGTGGGCCTTGTTGGTGGTGACCGTTGCTATCATTTTCGATAATGCTGCCGCTGGTGTTGTGGGCGTTTTCTCCGGACTCACTGTTAGACATTTCGAACAGGTTGTCCAACTTTTTGCTGAAGCTCGCGAAAAGTGCCGCTGCACTGTTATTGGTAGGATACTCATCGGTGGTATTCCGCCTTCCGAACTGGAATCGTCTTAATTCCTGATCAAACCGTGACGCTGGAGTTAGGTCAGCCGTTTGTGAGGTAATGTTTCGGCCGATGCTAGGGTTCATAGAAGGTCACACCCCCGAGATGCTGCTTAGTTGACCCTGTACCCCCAGTGAAACAGGAGAAGAGAAAAAAAAAACTCAAAACCAAGATTTCCGAAGAGAAACTCAGAGAAAACGAGCGTGCTGCCTGAATTTCGGGGTGTGGCTGTGATCAATATAATAATTTATAGTAGGTAGAATATATAAATACTTTAATATTTACTCGTTTCACGGAGAAAAAAAACGAAATTAGAAGCAAAAAAAAAACCAAGAAACAAGCTACTTTGTGTTCCTACTTTTCTTGTTTCGATGGTATTTCCATTCACACCTTTTATGTAATTGTTCAATTGGTATAAATATATATATCTTTATAATTAAGTAAAATATTGTTTTTTTTCTAATTTTGTAGTGTAGGTATTGGGTGGTGGTAGTGGGTGTGTTTCAGTGTATGGTCACTGTAATGGATTTCATTTAAAGTGAATTTAATGTTAATACTTTTTGCGGATTGTATTACTGTTTTTTTTTTTTTTTTGTTACAATTAGAAATAAGTTTTCCTTTTTTTTTCTTCTTTCTGCTTTCAAGGGTAGACTTAACTTATCATCATGATTATTATTATTACAAGAAAAATGTGTATGCTATACATCTTAATTATTAATTTAACAAGGCCACTTAAGGCATGACATGATGGGCGTACCGTCAGGAAACCCCTCTTCTTTTTTCCAGGTACTCACCACGCGGACTCTATCCCCGAGCCCCTCAAAAACTGGCTTAATCGGGTTTTGTTTCCATTGGGCGCCATTTTGTAATGTGCAACCAACGTATATCGCGGTATAAAATTGAACTGATAGTTCTTATTTCATTTATTTATTTTTATTTTATTTTTTTTTTTCAGGTTAAGTGTGCGTTGGGCGCCAATTTTGTAAAATGTGCGGCTAACGTTTACTGTAATTCAAAAAAAAAGAAACGGCAGAAACTTGCTTAATGGGGTTTTGTTTTCGTTGGGCGCCATTATTGTAATGTGCGACCAACCTTACATTGTAACTAAGCAAAAGCAATCAAAAAGCCGATTAACAAAAAAAATTAGATCGGGCTCTAATATTTCTCGCTGGACGCCTTTTATTCTAATGGGTCCAACGTTAAATGTAAATCAAAAATTAACATGCCCGAAATTGGAAAAAAACAACAAGCCAAACAAAAAAATTTTTACTCCCTTTTTTTTCTTTTCTTTTTTTTTTTTAGACCAGTTCGCTTTAACAAAAGGAAAATGCAACAAAAGATTGTTGGTTCGGGTCAAAATATTTCGTTCGGTGCCATTATTGTGATATGCGACCAACTTTCATAGAAGATTAGATTAAAATATACAACATCGAAATTAAATTAATGCTGTATTGGGTTTTACAGTTTCGTTCAATTGTAAAATAAGAAAGGCAACAAGCAAGAAAAATTTATTTACGGTATGTTCGTTTTGCGTTGGGCGCCATTATTGTAATGTGCGACCAATTTCAACTGTAAAATTTAAATTTATTAATGACTAAAATAGTCAAAATAGGAAATAGGGTATCTTCATTGCCGTTTGCGTTGTACACAATACATATACTCACATACATACACACGTATACATACATATGTAAATATATGCATATACTTTAAATGAAAATTGAAATTGCTAAAATCTCGAGGTTGCCCCACGTTGGGTGCCATTGTTCTAATGTGGCTTGCTAGCTCTGGGTCGAGAGAGCCGTTGCCCTCGGCCCGTGGTGCCTAATTACAAATAAAAAAAAAATAAAAAAAAACTAATAAGTAATTTTTTTTATATATATATTGTGCGTATATTGTGCTGTCCGTCCTGTACTCCGTCCGTTGGTCTCTCCTCCGTCCGTCGGTAACTGTCCAATGTCCCCTCACCGCCCCTCACACCGGCACCCCCCTATACCACGTCTCAGCGGCAGAAATAATAAAAAAATGGATGTACAAAAACTACCTTTTTTTTTAAACGCCTGCCTTACCACGTACCCCGTGCTACCCCATGGTTCTTACCGCTGCTGTTGTATTCAATCGAGGAGAAGCCGGAACCACGGCATAATTCTATGATTCGGTGTGGTTTCTGAACTAGCATTGATGATAGGTGCCCCCGGATCCTGTGTCGTTGCCTTCGTTGGCTTGTGGATGGTCCGGCAGGGTATTGCTGTTGAAAAGGTTTGATGTTTGATGGAATAATAGCGTCACTGAACGGATTGTAGGCTGATACATTTCCAGCCGGTTGCAGCGCAACAGGTTGAACCCAAAATGCCTGAGGATTATTTCTTAGGGTTCCTGTTTATATGGACCATATTTTCTCCATACATAAAATCATCCAATTGCTTTGCTCCTATAGCAGATGTGCGGATGCATGTGCTTCGTTTTATTTTAGTATTTATAGCTTTGTTCGTATTGTATTTGCGGGCCTCTTAAACTTATTGCCCTAATCTGCTTTAGATGATGGTTTTATTTTAAACACAAATGTAAGCAATTTCCTTTTTAAAACGAACAACCAAATAGTTTTAAACACACTAAGGGCTTTGCAAATATAGAAATTTGTTTATAGGAGTTTGTAAAATATGTACATTACATTGTGTTTATTTTATACTCAAGCTCATAAGAACGCGTTATGTTCGTTCGCTTATAGCGCGTGTAACGTTAAAAAAAAAAATATTCCAGGCATTGCCCTTTTTGGAATGCACCTCTTTCATAAGAAACCTTTGCCGTCTTCGAAATGCCTCCTCATTACAACAATTTAGAATTAAACAAGATTAACCATGCAGAGGAAAGAAACGGCGGCCAGAATACTGTAACGCCAAAAACTTTTTTTTTTAAAGACATCCCCGGTTTGTTTTATGTTGATTGTTGCTACTTTTTAATGCAAAAATATATATTTATTTATTTTTTTTTTGTTTTTTCAAAATTTTTTTTATTTATGATTTAAAGGTATTATTTTTTTATAATGTAGAAGTATCTCTTTTACTTTTACTTATAAGTGAAAATTGTTTTTTTTTTTAACTTTTCTTGAGAAAGATATAATTTTTAATTAAATTGATTTAGATTGTTTACAACAAAACGGATTTTTCACACTTTTTTTCTTACAATTTTATTTAGATTAATTAATTCCTTTTCTTTTCTTTTTCGCATATATAATTGAAAAAAACCCAATTAATCAGTTTTAAACAGTTTTACAATTTATAAATACATTTCTTTTGGATTTTTACGTATGACTTTTTTATCTTCCTTTGATTAGCAATAGACTTATTTCAACTAAATCATTTTATTGCCTATTATGACACCATATATTTGTCATACTTTACAATTCTCAATGTTATTGTTCGTTTTTTTTTTTTTTTTTTTATTAAACAGACATCATTATACCAATAAGGCAGTTGTAGTTGTAGCCTCAAAACCTGAACAATTTTAGTTGTAATTAGTTACATTTCTACCTTGAAAGCGGATGAAATATATTAACTGTTTCATTTTCACTACTGTTAATTTAGTAAATTATTAAATTTGATGAAATTTTTAATACACAATCCTTTGCTCCTATTTCTGGGTTTCTTTTTTTTTCTACCCTTGTTTTCAATTTTTGTGTTTCTTTTTTTTTATTTCGTTTTGTTTTTTTTTTTTGGAAATTTTTGTCAAACAATTTCCGTTTAGTTTTTCTATATTGCTTGTTTCTTTTGTTAAGATCTAGATATATGTGCCTTCGTTTCTTTTTTCCTTTTGTATAACTGTTTAACGTAAACGTTCATTCATTCAAATATCATTTATGTTCCACAGACATCTTTGTCATTAAAATATCAATTGTCATTAAAATATTTATAGGCACACAATTTACTTTTTGCGGCATTTACATTCAATTGGGAAATTGGTACTTCTCATGTCGAATTTCCGATTTAATTCAATCATAATTTTTTTTTTATGACCATTGAAATGATTTGCTTTAAGAATATTTTTTTCAAACCACACGCCCAAGAATGTTCCTTAAATTTGTCTATTTTTTTTGAGAAACTTTACAATCAATTTTTCACTTAATATTATAACCTTAACGAGTTCTAATTAATTTTCATTTAAATTTCTTGTCCATAAAACAATATTTTTATTCTATCTTCATTTTTACTTCAAACGCTTGCTTGGATAGTTAAACTTCAACTCCTCGAAAAACGATCAGCATTCCAAAGTAAAACCACCACCAAAAATTTTTTTTCGCATGGTTTTACTCTCTTTTCCTTTGCTTTTGCATAGCAAACGGCTAGCCGCTATTTTGCCAAAACAGTGTAATCATGCGATGTCGCATAATGGCATGCCGTTACTGTGACATTTCTGGTAAACGCAGACAGACAGATACCCTCCCTGAATTTGTTCGCGGGCGTTACAACCTCTATCTATGGCGATGATCATCTAAAACAGACAGTGTCGGAGAATTAGGCAATCTGTTAAGCCTAAATACGAATATAAAAAATACGGCTGAAGGGAATATGAAAAATTCCCCTCATTTTCAAGCATTTTAATGGAAATACCCCTTAGTTAATTTGTTGAATTGCCTCTGCACCACACTGTCGATATAATGTTGACACGTTTAGGAAAACGCTACTGAGACGAAGGCAATATTTGAGACGGTGCGTGCAAAGCGAGTGGAGAAGGATGGGTTGTCACAACACGAGCCAAGTGTACCTGGCGCGACATGTTGCCCATTGGCTTTTACAATTCCACCACCATAATATGATCGTCCGTGGTTAATATATGCACAATCGGTGAAACAGACTATCCCAACGATTGGGCTGACCTCTTCAATGTAATTGTTAAGTGTTTGCACGGTGATGACAATTTAGTATTTGGAGTTATGGTTGTTTTGACCATTCAACGTACTATCGTGGACTTTTCGTTCCCAGCAATTTTTAAAGCCTCATTGTTTCATTTCATGCCAGTCAATCATAACAAAAAAAGAATATTTTATGACTTATCTCTATAATCGGGTAATGTGTTCTCATTGTATTTGTTTCATTCACTCCGCTTATCAGACCACGCTTGGTCCGATGTGCTAACATTTAGTTTTGGCATTATTTTGTAGGGATATCCAGGATCTGTCTTGTTTGAACCACATAGAGCGTAATACGGAGGCGATAGAACTATGTATATAGATAGAACTATGAAAAGGCAGGTGTTGCTAAGATGAACAGCCATGTTTTTGAGTCTTCGCTAATGTATGATCGCATTATTTGTAATATGGAGCGGTTAACTCTTTCTGCAGTGAGTAGAAAGCAGTTTTAACATGTTGGAAACCATACTTGCGTAAGAAGTCTTGGAAAGCCACCGAAGTACGAGTGTATGATCTCAGGCAAGCCAAACACGTGAAAAACTTCTTTAAGTATTTAATCATCCGGCACTAGCTTTTGCAGGCGATACAATCTCTTGTTCTAGGCTACGGCCCCATAAAATCGATATATATTCGCTAGAAAAGTCTTTCGGTTATTCACTGCAGTCTCAGTTTTTGAGTACTGCCAGTTTTAATGCATTTACACAGCTTGCAGTTTTTGTCTTCAATTTCTACGTCACATGACATGCCAGACAGATAAGACTTCTGTTTTAAAGGTTTCAGTGTTTTATGGATACCTTCATGTGGTGAATAATGAGCTGCTGTCACTAAAAAGTGTCTGAGCTCTGTAGCCGCCCATAGTTTCTGCGTATTATCATCGAGAAATTCGTCTCCGATCTAAAACGCCGTACTTTTATATGCAAAGCCACGTGGTATACAGAGATTCGGTAAACTGTCGTGATTATTTTCAATTGTTTGTGTTGGTTGGACATATACTTCCGAAGGGAAATACAATGTATCTAAATCAAGATCCAACAAACGATCATTAGCTGTCATTACTTCATCCATGTGTATACGAGAATGTGTGTCAGATACGTTATTTTCACTGCCAGTATGGTGTCCAATATAAAAACCATATGCTTGCAATTTGACACCCTACCTGGTCAGTCTTTTACAAAAACTTTTTTGTGAAATAAGCCAGTCCAAGATAGAATGATCCGTAATGATCGTAAATGGTAAACCTTCAATACATGGTCAAAATTTTTCTACACTTAGCTTGGCTGCACAGGATTCTAGCTCAGTGACCGCGTCATTTTTCTGCGCTTTATTTATCTTAGCAGACATCTAAGTGATACGGGATTTTCACCATCGTTATTTTGGACTAACGCTCCTCCTACGCCATCTCTGGATGCATTACTTTGGATGTAGAAATGCTTCTTATATTCGGATGTATTGGAAACTAGGGACATAATAAGACACAGGTTCTACTCTCCGAAAGCGAGTAATGCTTGATCTGTTAATGAAAACTTTCTTAATCAATTTTTGTGTAGACTCTCATGTATCGAAGCGTCATGTTGGTTACATCTACGGTACCAAGCGGTCATACCAAGGAACCTTCTTAACTGTTTCGCTGTTTTTGGAGCCGCAAAGTTGTTCATTGCATGTTCTCTGGATCCGTTTTTAAACTTCCGTCCCCCACAATAAAATCATTTGTTTTGTCTCTTTGTAGCAAATCCGACTTTTCTTCCCATTGATAGTTAAGTCCCCATTTTTCAAGCAATGTGCTACCATAGCTATATGCAACAAATGCATATCAAAATTTAGTGAACAAATCAAAATAATCCATATATAACACATTCTCACGCAAATAAACAGATATAAAATTATCCATTAGCTTACACTTTCACCGTGCCGTATTACATAAACCAAAGGGCATTACCGTGAACTGATGCAACGGTCTTTCAAGTACTGTGGAGGCTGTCTTTGCACGTGAACTCTTCTCTAACACTATTTCCCAGGGTGTTTCCTTTAAATCAATAGCTGACATGTAACGAATATCTTGTGAGTGACTAAGTAAACCTTTTATGCGCGGCAACGGATAAGCATCTTTCACCGTTCTTACGAGCATCTAAACATAGATGATTTCTAATGCAGTTGCCAAAGTAACTGGTGAACTATAACTGCTGTTACTCTCTGTAATTACTTCTAAAGCTAACATGCGATCAAAATCTTCTTTTTCTTCTTCTTCTAAACGTGTTCTACCAAGCCCTAATACCTCAACAAGGGCAAAAGATTACTTGACTTTTTCTAGAAAGGCGGTGTGTGTTCGAGAAAGTTGTCGAGCTACGCTCAATCATGTGGATCGTTTATTATCTTCGATATCTACCGGTTCTAAGGCATTACAGGCCGACACGGACCAATGAAAGATCTCGTTGTTGGAAACCCGGAACTGTTAAAAACTTTATGTCATGTATCTCTCCTTCTCATTCAACTGCAACCATATCAATTCGCTATTTACATTTGTTTATGTTTTAGCTTGACGATTTTATGTTGGTGTTCCTTTAAAAAGTCTATTGCTCCACAGCAACGTATACCAGCACTCCTTCGAATATTCCTTGCCGTTCTCTCAGTTTCAATATGTTTTTATATTTTCTGCTTTCAATCTTTCTTGTAATACTTCCTTCATTGAATATTTCTTAGCGCTTCTATTAGTATTCCAAGAAACTTTTGATAGGTAGTTCAAGGCTCACTTGATGTTGAAGTATGTTCATATCATGTTTGCAAAATTTTTATCGGTATAATCCCGGGTGTGAATTCATCTGGCCAGAGCACCAGTCTGACGTTTCGAGTCAAATGACAATACTATTCTCTTATTCTTTTTACAAATAAAGCAAACCATATTATGAAAACTGCTTTCATAACGGTTTTCGTTCAGCGTTTCTATAGGGTGTTTAAGGAAATACAACATAAGCCTATGAAATGGTGAGGTACAAAAAGATCTATTGCCTGGACTTCTGTCTTTTAGTGGCTTTTCTGCCTTTTTACAATCAGATTTTAATTTCTGGCTTTAACAGCAGCCTTGCTAAACTCGGCTTACGTTTGACATAATAATCTTGATCAATTCTTGTTCCTACATGTTTCTTTTCATCCTAAATGTCAGATCCCGCATAAGTCCTCGAAAGATTCGATTGGTTGTTGTTTGGGCTCCACGATTTCCCTGAGTCAAAGTAGGCTGTTTTGAATTGTTCCAATAATTCCCTTGTGAGTGCGAAATAGTCAAAGATTGAATGAGCCTTACGGTTTTCTAACACCTATAAATACCATTTGTTCGCACTGCCAGTTAACAAGCAATTGAAATCAGCAAACAGTCCTTCGAAACTAATGTGATGCAGTTAACGCAGCTTTTCAATTCTAAAAATAAAGCTTTCGACCATAATATCGTTGGTAGACCCGTTGAACTTAACATCGCAACGATTCAAGTCGATGTTCTGCTTATGACCATCAACATTAATGTGGCTGGGTGGTGGTACCGTGAACTTGACTGGAAGCTTTTACTTCTATGTTCTGCTTTATTTTATTGTTTCGAGGCTTCTACAATTTGTTTTAATACTGCAATCAATTTAATACTGACAATTCAAGACGAGCTTGTCTTGGCATATTAGATGTATAATAAATAAAAAGAAAATAAAATTGAATTACTTTAATTAGACAGCGATGCTCTTTGCCGAGTATGTCTTGGCATCAAAAGCGTAAATATCTTGGCGGAAACAGCCGAGCAGATCAGGAAAGATTCCTAAGTTGCAAGAGAATATAGTATTTACTCTGAAAAAAGAAAATTATAATAATAATGATGCTAATAGATACAGAGCCCAATAATGTGTGAACCCCAGAGTAAGGTACAACAGTATATAAGTTAAATAAGTTTTTATTTTTGGGTTCTTCTTTTTGAATAAAACACAAACTGTTTAATTTAGGTTTTTTTATTTTTATTTAACAATATTTTTATTTTTACTTGGGGAACTAAGCGGTTACAATCGATAAAAAGACTGACTATTCTTTACAGATTATGTTTTAAAGAAACCTCGATATATTGATAGCCGGCACTTGTGTTTGCAGTAGGGTGCTATGGGATATTAGTGGGAAATGTCTATGGTAGGGTGCTATAGGATAAGGGTGAGAATGTTTACAATGAGTTCATATGACACTTATTGTTTATGAAACTTTTTGTTTATTTTACCCGTAAGGGTGCTTCGTAAATTTGAGCTTTATTGGAATGGTCCTTAACTTATATATGCTTGAAAAAAAAAAAAAAATAAATTCCAATATATCAGGTGTGTAGACTTGGAACTCAAAGAAAAACAAAGCAACCATGCAAATATTACAATAAAAAGAAAAACGGTCGCGTAAAAATAATTATATGAGATCGTATGTACTTGCTTAACTTTATATAACTGATCTATTTTTTCAATTTCTTGTATAGCATCAGTAATTCAACATTTTTGCATTAAGTTGTACATGCACGTAGTTACTGTACAAATTATATATTATTTATATATATATATATATGTATTCAAATTCAGTTTATAAGTATGTGACTAACAAAGTAATTTATCAAAAAAAACTTGTTTTAATTCATTTATTTATTTTTATATATTTATAAAAGACATGTAGGTTCTCTTACAAGAAGATTATTAAATTTGATAAGGAAAATAAAGTTTATTATTTAAGATTGTTGGTGTATATAGAATAATATGTATTTGTAAGGTTATTAATATGTGTATGTGCTGATGGAACAGATGTGAATGTGTTAGAAATACCAAATGTACAATTGAAAGTCTCTCCTCAAGTCAATTAAAAGTTCCACCTCGTTTTAAGTTCATAGCTTATGCAGATATACCACTAGAGAATTCTTGTCATATCATAGGTGACAGAATTCTAGATACTTTAACTATTATCACTAATAGGTACTCTTATCAAACTCTTCACCCGATCCTCTAACTCTTACCATTGACCGCCTTGCCCAATTTTTCAAAAACTTAGCTCCGAAAAAGTGACAAATGGGAGAGTCCCCGAGAAGTAAAAAAGAAGTAACGTGTCTTTATAGCAATAAAAGAAAGAAATATAACAAGTCTAATATATCTGCTGTAAATGTATAACTTTAATAAATGGCAAAAAAGACCAAACAGAAATCAGAGAACTATACCTTCACTTCAGTATGCGTTATGAGTACTTTATTGTTTGATTGCTTAGATATGTTTAAGCGGCTGTTCCAAGCATTCTGGTTTTATATTATATTAACTGGACTCTCAACGTTTCTAACTTAATATGATAGTGAAGTGATATACCCGTTTTTCTTTACATAAGTTACAGAAAATGCGATTCGACCATGGTTAGCATTGCCAATTAGTTAGCTGATATTTCCATCCCACGTCAGTTCAATCTCTATTTATAATCTATAGGTGCAGTAAACACGTAAAAATACAGCTACGTTAAAAAACAAAGTTACAACTTATGCCTACTTACAGGACCAAAACAAGTCCAGCGACTTCGGTCAATATGCAATGCATATTCATAGCAGCAGGTCTCGACAAATTTCTATCATCATCGTCTAATAATGATAAGCAACTACACTCATAAACGCACATGCATGAATAATTAGACGAATTTTTAATTCTGTAATTCCCTTTTAATTTTAAACTATAACAAAAAACAGAAATAATTTATTTGACCACTGATCTGGATTATCAAGCAAAAAGAAAAATAAATTAGTTAATTCTAAAACTCTCTGTTTTCTCTATTTTTTATGGATATTAATTTTACTAAAAGTTACTAATGAGAATGACATGCTCAGTTCTTCGCGCATCATAACATTAACGTATATTTTAATGAGAATACTTTAAATGAAAGTGATTTTGATAAACTAAAAAAAAAAAGGAAAGAGGATTTCTTGAATTTTCTTGTAAAGGTAAACAGTAGAGTACTTAGAAATCTTTCCTGATATGCTCAATTGTTTCCGCCAAGACATTTACGTTTTTAATGTCAAAATATACTCGGCAAAGGGCAACCCCATCTAATTAATTTTTTTTTTTTTGAATACTTCTAAAGTGCCAAAGCAAGGCCGGCTGAAGTGTCATGAATTGCTTCCTTTATTGAAAAATTTGGAGCTTATATACTATTTTTGTACAGTTAATATAATTAAGAATATTTATAAAAGTGCTTATGCTTATAGAAATTTGGTGATATAAGTTATTGTTAAAGGACGCTTATTGCTATTTCTTGCTCTCATATTTGTTTTTTGATAAAATGCAAATTGTAGCATTTCCGTAAATGTGCCGTTTGGCTTAGTTTTTCATTTCTTTTCTTTATTTGTCTATTATTGATTTTATAGGTGTACGGTACATATACCATAATATAAAAAGTTGTATAATATAATAAGTTGTCGAAAAATTTCCTAATTTCTAAAATTCCGCTTGTTTTTTATCACCTTTGGGCGCCATATTATTGGAATAGTGGCGAATATAGGCATAAATGTAAATATACATGTAGAAAAGTATAGAAAATTTGTTAATTTTCTATGTTCTAATTTTTTTAAAAATATATTTTTGAGAGTTTTTCCTTTTTTTTTTAAATATATACATGTATGCACCATTTGTTTCATTGGTTATTTTGGCATTTATACACCCACCACGGTAAGATGGGGTATACTCAATATATGCAACACCCAACAGGAAGCTGCAGAGACTCTACAAAGTATATATATTCTTCCTGAGATGATTTAGCCATGTCCGTCCGTCTGTGTGTCTTCATGGTATGCGTTGTTGGCACACTCCTGGTCGCAAAACTGAATATATCGACTTCGAATTTTGTGGTAACATTTGAAGTTTCTGCACGCGGATAGGTATTGAAAATGAGCCAAAAGCGCGCAATGGAGCATAAACTGAACGCAACCCAGTTTTACTAACTAAAATTTTTGGATGTTTGCTCGCTACTCGGAAATTATAAAAGTTAAAGTCAGTTTGGCAACTGATCGCGGCGTGTTTGCTTCGTTCTTTTCTGTAAAGAGCAGTGCATTGTTTAATCTCTATTTTCTTTTGGCGCGTAATTATTCGCATTTTTTTTTAAAAAAGGCATATTATTATAAAGGCATAAAGTTAAAAGGTGTAAGAATTTTAAAAAGGAATTTTAATTGTCTTAATTTATATTAAAATTTTGATGTTTTTCATCTTTTGGTTCTTGCGTGTTTTTTATAATAGATCTCTTTCGTGTTTATTTTTCTTTTGGTGCTATTATAGTTTTTCTCTTCTCTTTATTTACCGTTGCTTCTTGTGTGAAATCTCTGTTTAACTTATGAGAAAATTGCTGTGATTTGGTTTTCTCTCTTTTTTATAGTCTTTGCTGGTTGAATTTGTTTTGTCTTATTCTCGTTTTCTCTTGTTACAGTGTCAACGTAACGGAGAAATTTTCTTAAATTTTTAGAAAAATTCAGTTAGTGTTCCGCTTGATTTGGTTTTTTCTTCTTTTTTCTCATAATCTCTATCTTCTTGACTTGACATGGAGTGTCTATATACTTCATGTCGTGCCAAATCTGGTCCTGAATCTGATAGGTTCATTACGTGCTGGCTTTGCGATCGCTTTGGGCATGCAAAGTGTGCTGGCATTATAGGCCGTGCTGCTGACGCAGTCATTGATCCTTCCAAAGGATTACGTTGGTCATGTCCCGATTGTAGAAAGCGGGACATTGACTTCTATAGACTCTTCACGGAGACGAAAAATGATTTTTCAAAATTAAGTAAAAATCTCGGCTCCATGTGGAAAATGTTTGAGGAAATTAAGTCTAGGTTTGATGAGTGTCGCTATAGTGAGCACTCATCTCCTTCCCAGGCCTCCAAAATAGCTACTCGTAGCGTAGGGACGTCACCTATGATCCCCTCTAGTAGTAGTGCTTCTAACACCACGTCGAAAGTCATCGTTTCCGACATTGTCGATTTAGTCGATAATAAAATTGTTACGAACAAGTCGGCAAGTCCGTCTATCTTAAGCTATGCCGAGGTTGCAAGGGAATCTTCTCCCGGTCCCGTCGTTTGTTTGAATCAGACGCCATCACCTAAAAATAATAACAAGAAAGTGCAAAGTAAGCCCGCTTCCCCTCCCTGCTGTTCGAATGTGAATACTAGTCATCAAACTGGGCATGTCGCTCAAGCTTCTCGCACAAGTGTGTCAATATTTTCCCCTTCTCATAACTCCCAAGCCGTGAACCCTACTATTCCAGGTAGTGATGATATTTGCTTGACGGCAGTTCCTCCTAGGAAGGCATTATTTGTGTCAAGACTGGCACCGGAAACATCGGTAGATAATATAAAAAGCTATCTAGAGGCGAAAGCCCCATCAGTCAACTTGAAGCGCGTTAACATTTTCAAATTGGCTCCTTCTCAACCGAGAGCAATATCTTCATTTAAAATTCTAGTTCCGACTGAAAAAAGGTGAAATATTCTTAAATAAACCCCTGTGGCCAGTAGGATCCTTAATTAAGGTATTTATCCCTAGAGATCGACCCCGTAATACCAATGCTGTAGGCCTGTCGCCTTCAAAAAACTAAATGTTTCTTCAGGCCCATTATGTCTTATTTATCAAAATGTTAGGAGCCTAAATTAAAAAATTCGGTCGACTTTTCTAAAGTCAGTAAACACTGAGTTTTTCTGTTTTGCTTTCACTGAAACTTGGTTAAAACCTGATATACATTCGTCGGAACTATTCCATAATTCTTTCCATGTATTCAGAAATGACCGATTGAATCGCATTGGTGGCGGTGTATTAATTGCCATATATGTGTCAGTCCCGTCCTATTCGATTGAATTTCCTACGTCTCCTGACGTTGAATTTATCGCCATTCGAGCGAGAATACCTAATAAACAGCTATTTATTACATGCTCCTACATTCCCCCAAATTCGGATATCTCCATATATAAGAAGCAGGTTTCCCTCATTTGTGAAGTGGCCAAGCAGTCTAGACCTACTGATTTTGTCGTTGTGTTGGGAGATTTCAACTTGCCTCAAGTCACTTGGTGTAACAGTGATAATTCTGCCTGTATAGTTCCTTCTTCAACATCTGATAGAGCTATAGTATTCTTTAGTGAATTACTTGACCATAATCTAGGTCAATATAACTGTACCTTTAATTGTAATGGTAGACTACTTGATCTTTGCTTTGCCAATTTTCCAGAGATTAATGTAAATCGTTGTCCACCTTTTAGTTTACCTGAGGATCCTTATCATCCAGCATTGTGTATTTCTTTTCATCACAAAAATGACGGTTCGCTGAACTGCCTCAATAGTCCAAACCCAATCTTTTCCAGCAAATATTATAATTTTCATAAAACCAATATAGAATTGCTAAAATTTCATCTTTCACATATGAGGCTTGACTTCTCAACCGGGAGTATAGAAAGGTTATTGTCATCGTTCTACAATACATTAAATCTAGCTATTGCTGCATCTGTTCCGCTTAAGCAGTGGCGACCTCGAGGTAGGTGTCCCCCGTGGTTTAATACGACAATTAGGTATTATAAGAATAGGAAAAATAAGCTGTTCAAGAAATTTTTAAAAAGTGGCTCTTCTCTAGACTATTTCGCGTACTCAGCCGCAAGGCATAGATTTAACTCCCTCAACCACCATTCTTATTACATACAGATACCTTCAGTTCATTAAATCCTCTCTGTTTTCTAATCCTAAATACTTCTTTAAATTTGTTAATTCAAAAAGAAAAATTTCTGCACATCCCTCGTTTGTCTCTTTTAATGGCTCTGACTCCTCGGATGATTTTGAAATCTCAAATCTGTTTGCGGAGTACTTCCGACGAAACTTTTCGTCTGCTGGTTTTGATTCATCAGCAAATTACCCTTATCCTATAACTAACTCGGTTTCAATACCCAATTTGGTTATTTCTGATGACGACGTTTGTAATGGGTTGACTTCTCTGAAATACAGTTGTGCGCCTGGACCTGATGGAATTCCATCATGTGTACTTAAGCCTTGCGCTATTGAGCTTTGTGGTGTTATCACTAAGATTTTTAATTTGTCCCTGAATTTAGGTGTTTTCCCTTCGTGTTGGAGGAGTAGTTATCTTATTCCTATTCACAAAAGTGGGAGTAGACAGCTCGTGGAGAACTATAGAGGCATTGCCAAGCTGAGTGTTTTACCTAAACTATTTGAGAGAATTCTGACTCAGCGTTTGGCCTTTGCCATCAAATCGTATATTTCTCCACTCCAACATGGCTTCCGAAAAGGAAGTTCTACGGTCACTAATCTTTTAGAGTTTACTTGTCAGGTTTTCAAGGCATTTTCCAATGGCTCTTGCACTGATGTCATATACACTGATTTTAGCAAAGCGTTTGATTTGGTTAACCACAAATTACTTATCTTTAAACTTCAAGCCGCTGGCTTCCCTTTCCATTTAGTGAAATGGATAAGCTCTTATTTGCATAATAGGTCATTCAGGGTTTTGTTTAACTTCACCACTTCATATGAATTCCAATTAGGACCCATTTTATTTAATCTATACATTAATGACTTGCCTTCGGCGATTAAATCTAGCCAGATCTTAATGTATGCTGATGATGTGAAACTGTTTTCTTCTTTTTCCTTAGAATCGCAATCACATCAGCTTCAAACTGACCTAAATAAATTGGTGGCATGGTGCTCTTCAAATTATATGACACTAAACCTAAATAAATGTAAGAAGCTTTCTTTCTCTAGAAGGAAGTCATTCATAACCCATTACTTTATAGATTCGCACAAGTTGGAGGACGTTGAGTTGCTCACAGACCTAGGCGTCCTCTTTGACCGTAGGTTACGTTTCAATTTGCACGTTGAGTTCTCGATAAGCAAAGCTAGGTCCGCTCTTGGTTTTATCAAGAGGTGGTCCAAAGAGCTAGATGATCCGTATATTGCCAAAAGGCTGTATACGTGTTTGGTTAGGCCTATACTTGAGTACGCTTCTATTGTGTGGTCTCCCTAGTACAGGTGCTATGTAGACTCAATTGAATCTATTCAAAAGCAATTCCTGTTGTTTGCTCTTAGGAATTTGGGTTGGGATCCGTCTGCTTCTCTTCCCCCCTATGAAAATATGTTGCTTCTTTTGTCCTTACCGTCTCTTGAAAAACGTAGATTTGTTCTGGGCGTTTGCTTTGCAATCAAATTAATAAACGGCGCTATTGACTCGCCGTCATTACTTGGAGAAATAAGTTTTAATGTTCCTAACCGCTTCTCTAGGCATTTTACCTTGGTTAAGGTTAGTCATTGTAAATATAATTATGAGCTGTTTAACCCGCTCAGAGTTGTTTGCAAGAACCTGAATAGTGTCTATTACCTTTTTTCATTATCGGACACTTTAAAGTCCATTAAAGCAACATTGCTTAAGACACGAGATTTGCCAATGTCGTACTTAAACTAGCTCTTAATCCTAAAAAGTCACTACGATTCGAAAATTAATTGTTGTTAACTATTATCGGTTGCCAAGCTTATGCATGTTTGCGATGGCTTAGGGGTTCATTTGCAACTGGGTTCTGTACCGGTTGTGGGTGTGGCTCTGTGCTAATTGTGTACACGCTTTTTTTTTCTTTTTTTTTCCTTTTATTTGTTTTCTTGTACTTATACTAAGTTTTAATTAATTTAAGATTTACTTTAAGAGTCATTTGAATTCGACTGTCTTTTTTTTAGTTGAGTTTCTGTATAAGTGTAATAAATAAATAAATAAATAAATAAAATCCCGAAATTTTCCACATTTACTTTTCGAAGCACTGTACTCATTTGTGTAAAAACGAAAAACATCCGTCATGCCCACACCAAGTCGGAAATTATTAAATTCTGTTTATTCCAATATTTTGAGGGTTTATGCTATACAACCCTTTGTTGATTCTATAGATTCCCTACATTCTCCACGCTCTAGTATTTACAGATAGTACATTCTAACATCGATTTCGATTGATCTCACTAAGTTAAAGTCTTTGAACTGGAACATGGATAATGACGCCGTAGATTAAATTGAACAGAAATACAATGATATTCGTTGCAAGCCAAGAAACGTTATTGAGAGATGCATCGATGTACATAAACGTATAAAACTTAATTTAAATTTATCTTTTAAAAATCAAAATTAAGTCTATTAATTTTTCAAGGTCGATAGCGCATTTTAATGGAAGAGCTGAAGAGCATATACGATTCAAGGATGTGTGACATTTACTTTTCTTTCGACCACGATAACTTCTACTGTTTTTACCTTCGCGTTAGTTGACAACAAATTTATTTCTCTTGTCTTTTTCTCGCTTTGCTTTTATGCAAAGACGAAAAGCGAGGAGTTTGATTTGAGCACTGTACAGTTGTTGTACGACCAAATGGCAATCAGTAATTTACTTTGATAATTCTCGTTAATTACAAATTAAAGAAGCGGAAAATTAAATTGACTGTCAAAGAGAAAGACACAAATTGGCCCAATAAAATAATTATTTTATAGTGGATTATCGTTGAAATCATCGAATCATCAACTGTTAATAGCGTTGGAATTTAATCCGGCAACAACAAGATAGTAAAAAACTCAGGTGGTTAGTCAAATGATTTTGGTGTAAATTTTTTTTGTGAACAAGAATAATCCCGTTAAGTTGGATAAATTTAATTTAATTTAAATTTTTCCTTACCGCCAGTATAGGCGCAAAATAGCATACGTAAAGATTATTTCTGCGAAGCATAATTAAAGAATATTTCTTAGTACATTATGACTTAAATTGTAGCTCATCATCATGACTTTCTCTGCAAAAAAAAAAATTGAAACACCATAATTAATTTAAAATTAACACACTTTTTGTTGGATTTTCTAGGGTTCTTCTTTATTACTATTTCACTTTTTATCACATACTTAAAACTCTGTTGTTACCAAGTTCGCTTTTCTCTATACGGGTCGTATCATTAGATCGTGGATATTCTTTTTAAGAGAAATACACTTGCAATTTTCTTAAGAGTAAGATTATTCATAGTTTGTTTTGGCAATACTCTCGACTTCTCAATTCAAATATTCTTTTTCGACTGACTCTGCCTTCCGCAACAACTCTCTTTATATACATTTTTACAAGCATATTACTATTACCTAAGTTCATGGCTTCATTTTGAATCCGTTAACCCGCTTTTCTGCTAATCTTTTTCGTCGGCCGGCAGCTGCATGACACGACGCGGATGTGTACTTGGGTTTTCCCTCTTTATGGAATTTATTATTTGGAAAAATCAATTAGTTGGAATGAACCGGATTTGGGATTTCCGTAACACTATATTAAAATTGTAAATGAAAGAAAGAAGAATTTATGTGCGTCCGTGCTTATTTCACCAAAAGAAGAGAGAAAGAAAGACAAAAACATATGGATCTCTAACTGTATTGCCATATTCCTTGTGTATAGTTATGATACTTACTTTGGCATAATCCAATACATACAAAATTCGACAAAAGCAACAACAGCGATCATATTAATAAGCTAATTGGCGCCTTTTGGTCTTTTTTATAGCGTATTTTTATGTAAATACTAATATTATTTTTTAAGTGAAACTGTGTGTGGACTGTTTGTTGAAAAAAAAGGTTCTCCCCCAATTGTTAGCGAGCTAGCTAGCTTTGCAACGACTTCTGTGACAACGTTATCTGTTGCAACTACGACCGTCTAATCTTTTGAACTTTGTATTAATGAAAGATATTATTCTCCGCTACACAAGAGTAGTGCCAAACGTGGGGTCCATTGCGCAAAAGTGTCTGACTTCGACCAGATGATTAAAAATACAGAAGAAAATTCGCAAATTTCTGCGCAGCTTTTTACAACATTTCCATAAAGTGGAAAATCCGGGAATTCAGGCTTTGGCTTTTGCAGCTTACACAACGTATTTTGATGATGGTGTCAACGTTTTGTTAGAAGCCGCCTAGTTGAGGCGAATGATGAAAGACACCATTTGTTGTCTTGTAATTGACCTGAAAGTACCATTAACAATTACGGAAAGCAAGAATATTAGAACACCAGTAATTTTACTTAACAGCGCGCGAGCTACGTCGCCTCGTAACGTTGGTTTAAAAAAAAAACAGAAAACAACCTTTTTGGTTGTAAACTTATACAAATCAATTTTATAAGTAATTCTTTTTCTGTTTACCATAATATCTATAACTTCTTCAAATGTGTGTGTGAGCTAAGTTGACAAAAATAATATGATAAGTAGTACTTGATCAAAAATGCTGACTTGAGGTCTGCTAATTTGAATAGGAATAAATGAAATGACTCGAATTTATTTATTGTCAAGAACGCCTATTGGAATTTCCGGTAATTCCATGCCGCATGCCATGGCAGCGATTCGTAAAGCAATGTAACCCATTATTTTGCAATTTTTCATTTTTTTCCTTTTTTTTGTTATGTTAAAAATGCTTATTATTTCATTTTATCAAAAATTTTATATAATATAATTTTGATTTCCATTTGTATTATCTTGTTATTGATTGCATTAATTTGTATCAGTTTGTATAATAATGTTATTGATCGTATCATGCTGCTTGTTTATAAGCAAACAAATATCGACTTGCCCCCTCATTTTCCCTTTATTTTTTCGAAATAGTTATCGAACAACGAAAGTCATTCGCACAATCTAAGTGAGCTAACTAAAAGATAATTAGCACCCCGGCAACGGTAACAAACTGTTATTTTTTGATGGGGAATTTGAACCAAAGATTCAAGGTGTCGCTTTTTAAGAATGTTAGGTTTTTATTTTTTATTTTTGTTAAGTGTCAACATCCTTGGAAAAGACCTAGCAAAAGCGTTACAAATTTAAAATGTGTGAGGTGTTTATATTCAAGTGTACGACACAATGAAAGTTTCTTATAAAAGCGATCTATTAACATTTCATCTTAATAGTATAATTAATAATTAAAGTTACTTCTTTAATGACTGCACAAAATTCGATATGTCATATTCTTCGTCATATTGTTGTTCGGACCATAATTCAGGTAGGTTTTCTAATACAGAATTCATGGTCAGCTGGCCGGTCGAAGAAATAGCCCCTGATGATGACGATCGTCTACCACTGTCATTTTTGTTGCTACTCTCGTTTAAATTAAACAAATCGAATATTTGCCCCGTTGCCAAAAATTAGAAAAAAAATGAATGTAGAAATGTAAAATGTTATTGTAGTGTTTTCATTAGTTTATTGTATTAGTTATCTATTAAACGTAGTTGTGAATGGGATAATAATAATAGTTATTAATAGTATATAGACCTGAAGTACTTTCGACCAGCTATTCAAAATAATTGCTAACATGCCTAGTGCACTACCTCAGAGGTGCTACGGAAAATTGCACGCAATTTCCCAATATATAGCAACAATATACAGTAGTAGTACATAATAGAGACCATCAGGAGTAACTATAATAATAATTTTTTGTTATTAAATAGATAGACATGCAGAAAAATGATGAAAATTGAAGAAAATATGTTAAACCTATTTCTAAAAATAAAAGATTGCCCCAAAATACTGAAAGGACACGTTCAAAAACAAAAATCAAAAATTGAAGATTCTATTGCTATAGAGCATTAATATATTTTTGTTCAACATTTTCTACTGTTGCACACATATGTTCATAGTTTTATAAATATATGTTTACCAAACAAAGCAAATGTGCTAATTTTAGTGTTTTTGCTCCTTTAGTTCGTATGTCATGAAGTAGAGCCTGGATACTCGAAAATGTTCATAATTCTGGAATATAAATAATAAATTGATTATGTACGCTTATATGTGATGTTGAAAATTGAATAATATATGTTAAATGTATATATGCAAACGAACAAAATTAATAAATATTTACTTATTTATTTGTTGTCCGTACATTTTGAAGATAACTTTACAAAGTATGGATTTTCAGGCTGCCGAATAACTTAGATCATATGCTCCCCCTTATTGAAAACTGTACGCACTTGAGATTTGAACTTGCGACCATTAAATTATTATTAGTCGCGATCCTTTGCCTACTCGGCTACTCATGCAGATTAATTAATAAATATATAAATAAAGTAAGTAAATTAGATAAAGTTAAATGCAATAAACTAGATCATTTTTTTTAATAATAAAAAATTTATTCATATATCTTGATATGACAATATCGAAGTGTTAAAAATGTTGGTTAAAAAATATAGAATTCTTTAATGCGGAATAAATGATGAAAAGAAAACAAATCATATTTTCCACATACATATGTACAGTGCGACTTTTTCGTACATAAACACTTATGTGTATATCATAGCGCATATCCATTCAAAAACTGAAATTGTATATGCTTTTACTTTGCAAATGTTTGAGAGAATGCAACGTTATATTATGAAACTATCAACAGAATCTCAGCCCATAGTGAGAATGAAAGAACAAGCTGTTAAATGGGTGCTAATTAAGGTTATGCATGTTTGCAGGGGTCACTTGCAACCTTGATCTGTTCTTGTTGCGGGTGTGCTTCTGTGCTAGCTACATACTTTTTTTTTTCCTTTTTATTTATTTATACATGAATAATTATTTTTAAGTTACTTTGTTTTCGTTTTTATTACTCTTCTTATTATTATTATTATTATTATTATTATAATTTAGACTAATGAAATAAATTCTTAGACTAAGCAAAAAAGACCTTGAGCACTAGCAACACAGGCTATCGGCTCTAATTTAGAAAATTACATTAGATATTGAGCCTAGTAGTTTTAATAAAGTAATATATTGAATTAATATTCTGTTCTGAAGCTGATTTTAGAAAGTCCAAAGGGTTAATCGTTTTAAATGCAATACTTCTAGCCAAGGAAAAGTTAAGGCAGTCGCAGAGAATGTGCTTTATAGTAAGAATTTGTCCACAACTGCAGGTTGGGGGCGGAGACTTCTTCAAGATCCATTGGTGGGTTGCAATTGTATGCCCAAGGCGAATTCTCGAAAATGTTTGGATCTTGATTTTCTCGACATTTGTTGGATATAAAGGTGGAATTAATTGAGGATTAATAGAAGAGTAGTGTTGATGATGGTATTGTAGATTTCCTTCTGTAATTTTCTCTTTAACTTTTCCTCCAATGTATCTTTGAAGATCCAACTTTTCCATGACATCATCCATAATTAGAGCAGCATACTTAGCCGCTCGATCAGCCTGTTCGTTTCCCAATAAACCAATATGACTAGGAACCCATAACATTTTAATTTTTCCGCCGGGTGTTGTAATTATATTCCTTAATTTGTTGATGGTGCTCCATCTCGAAGTCGAAGGATTCCGAATAGCTTGTAATACAGACAAACCGTCAGTAACAATGACGGTTTTCAGTTTGTTTTATGGGCAAGGCTCGCAGTATGAAGGATAGCTCTGGCTTCGGCTATGAGGGTTGAAGTACTTTCGTGAAATATATGATTGAGAAGAACCTGTCCTGAAGCATTTACCACGGCACAAGCAGGAGGTAGACCGGAAGATTATGAGCCGTCTGTGTATAAAAGATTCCAACCGGTACTCTCCAGTACTCGGGTTTTTTCAACTATTAGATATCTGAAGACGTAATTTGGAGTATCTTCTTTCTTGTGCACAGACAGCGCGATGTCAAAGGAGCAATCTTTCAAAATCCATGGGGGCTTAACACCAAAATAGCGGAAAATTTTTAAGGGAATGTCCAATTCCTTTGCGACATACAAACAATAGTCAATTGCAGATAGTAACTTTCGAATTTTCTTCGCAGTAAAAATCTTTCTCACGTCATCACCGAGAATAGATTTGTTTGAATTAAGAAGCTTGGGGACTATTTTTGCTTTTAATTTATAAAGTCTATTTTCTAAAGTTGGGAGACCAGTTTCAATTATAATATTTTTTACGGGCGTCGTCCGAAAAGCATAACAACTTGCTCTGAGGGCTTGGTGATAAACCGGTTTAAGGACGTTGATATTAGATTTGCAGTTATTGCCATTTATGGCAAAGCGTAGTCAATCTTGCTTAAAACAAGCATTTTGGTAAGGTAGGCAATAGTGTTAATGTGCGCATGGCTTTTCCAAGCAACGTAATGTATGAAATTCGCTCTTGCTAAAATAGAGTTTTTTAACCGAAGACAGTGCGTTTTCCAACGATAATTGTTGGAAAACGTGAGCCCGAGAATATGGAGCGACTGCACGTTGAGTACTGGTAAGTCGTTAATATGCATCAGTAGATTTCCTGCATCACACATCTGTTTTCGACAAATGTGCATTTTTTTCGATTTTTGTATGGAGATTTTAGCTCCTGACGAGTTTGTCCATGTGGAGATCTCTCGTCCAATAGATTCGAAGATATTGATTGCCTTTGTGTTATCTTTTTCTTTTGTAAACATGTATATATCGTCCGCGTAGAGACAGTGTTCGATGCTCGGTACACGGCAAAGAATTTTGTTAATTTCGTTGAAAGCAATCTGGAACAGCGTGGCAGACAGGGGAGATCCTTGCGGAATGCCATTCATTAACGGAAACGAATCAGAGAGATGGTTGTTAATTCTAATTTTAAACCGGCGATGCGACATGAATGATTTCATGTAGTTGAAGAATTTGGGTCTAACATTCCATGATTTCAAGAGTCTTAAAATAACATGAAGATCAACTCTGTCAAATGCTTTTTCGAAATCAATTGAGAGAATTGTTACATGATTGCGTTTGGAAATTGCTTTGCTCGTAAAATAATCAGTATGTAAAAGTGCGTCAATGCACCCTCTACCCCGCTTGAAACCAACTTGTTGCTTTGTAATCAGGTTCTTGGACTCAAGAAACCAGGACAATCTAGATGCCATAATCTTCTCTAACACTTTTGAGAGACAAGATAGAAGAGAGGTTGGGCGATAATCCGATGCGGAGGTGACATTTTTTGATTTTGGAATTGGAACAACTGCTGCCAGTTTCCGCGTGTAGGGTATATGGCCAGTCAAAAATCCGTATTGTATAGATCCAGTAATTTCTTTTTACTGAATTAGAAAGAGCACTGATCATTTGGTATGAGATACGATCTAGACCAGGTGTCCTCCCTTTTGATTTGAAGAGGCAAATTTCAAAGTTCTAAGGAAGATATACAGTTTTCCAGGAACATGGCACATCTCTCAATAGCATTTGAAAGAAAAATTGGAGTCCTTTTATTTTCGATGAAAGCACTGGAAAAGTTGCTGTCAGAGGAGTATTCGGACCACACCTTTCCAAAGTAATTAGAAATCTCATCTGCGTCAGTTAAAATTCCATTGGGAGTGCAGATGGCAGAGATTTCGTTCAGATTTGAAGTCCCATTAAGTCTGTTGACTTTGTTCCAGACAACTTTCATTGATGTATTTCTGTGAATCCTTTTCGAAAAACGTTCGAAACTAAGTGCCTTTGATTTTCGTAATTCCTTCCTGAATATAGCATTGGCGTTTTTGTATAACAACAAATGATCATGATCCGGACGTCTATTAAAGTGGTGCCATAGATCCATTTTATTTTTCCTCAATAAAAAAAGCGTGTTGTTCCACCAAGGAAGTCTAGCTCGATTAAAAAAGTTGTTCGATTGGGGAATAGAGAGATGAGCAGCAGTGCGAATCGCGTTAGACATAGTAGCAGCGTCATGGTTGCAGTTCCCGTTAAAAGGCTTTGAATTCAGATATGACTCGGCCTGTTTGGAGTAATTGATCCAATTCGCTTTATCTAGGAGGAATTTGGGCTGTTTTGCTGGAGTAACGGAAGATTTTGAAAGTTTAAGTTCTATTATGATTGGAAAGTGATCACTATTATGTAGATCATCGGACGTAGACCAAGAAACCAAAGGAAGAAGTGAGGGAGAGCAACATGTTAAGTCAATATGTGAAAAGGTGTGATGAGTTGAAAAGTGCGTTGGTTTTCCATCATTTAAAATGCAGAAGTTGCTTTGAATGAGGGCCTTTTCTAAGACAGTACCACGAGTGTTGTTCACTGTTGAGCCACAGATGGTATTCCAGCTGTTAAAGTCACCGCATACAATTAATGGGGGGGAAAGTACGGAGAATAAATTGTAGAGATCTTGCTGAGAAAACGATTGCGAAGGTGGGAGATAGAGCGAAAGCACGGTAAATTTTATGTTTAAGATTATTTGTATCGCTACGGCTTGTATGTTTGAGCTAAAATTTATGCGTTTGTGAGGTATGTTTGATTTTATAAAAACACCAACTCCTTGTTTGGAATATGAATTTTGATCAGCATTCGTGAAGTATCCAGTATATGATTTCGGTGGAATAGGATTAAAAGAGCTTCTACAATGGGTCTCTTGAAGGGATATGAAAGTTGGATTTAAATCGTTTATAAGTGAACGCAGTTCATCAAAATTATTAATAAGTCCTTTAATGTTCCATTGTAGAATTTTAAAAAATTTATTTAATTGTAGTGACATGGAACGGGAGTGGTAGGTGGGTTAAGTTTCCATGTCATCGTCTCCGTCGGGAAGGTCGCAATTGTGCAGGAAAATTTTATTCTTACCAGTAGAATGATCAGCCTTTAGGAGGTTGCGTAAATTTGAAGTGCAACGAGTGGGCACACGTGAATAATTTGAATTTGAATTTGATGGAAGATTAGATTCATTATAACTTGTAATCTGTTGATTAGAGTTGAGAGCTGGTGGTTCTGGAGAATTTAGTTTGTTGGATTTCGGGGTACGCATTGTTGTTTTAGTTTTTTCAATATTTGCTGTTCTTTTGAATTTTTCAACATTATTTTTGGTGAGTGGTGAATCTGGTTTCGCAATATGGTTTTTGGCTGATGGTGGAACAGGTTTGTTATTAGAAGGAGTTGGAGGCAAAGGGACATTCGCCTGGACTAGCGAGGTAACAGCAGCGTAGGTGTTATTTTTGGTAAATTTTTGGGTTCCAGATGGATTAATCTCCCGGTATTTGCGTCGTGCTTCGCCCATGCTGCAGTAATTTTCTGTTTTTATTTTTAGTATTTCAAGCATTTGTACGAAACGTGGGCATTGTTTATCTAAAGCCGAGTGTTGTTCGTTACAATTTATGCAAAATCTACGTGAACAGCTTTCAGCATGTGGAGGGTGTGTTCTCTCACCGATCTTCCTAATAATTCTTGGAACAATCGATGGATGCTTTCGTTGTGAAGGCAGCGCACAATCTCTTTTAAGAGTCAAATCGCCAGAGTTGTCCATTCGAGCAACCTGCGAAGGTCTTGTGAAAATTGTAATACCAAATTCCTTTTCGACCATAAAGTTTATCGATTTTGAAGTAAAGGATTTCTACTTGTTCATCACTACGGTTTCACACAACAGACCCATACTAAAGTATAGATCTAACTAAGCTCATGTATATGTAATGTAAGGACGCTTAAGTTGTTTACACCACCTTTTAATGGCTTAGCTTTATTTAAAGAGAATTGAATGTGCAAATCGTTATCTTTGGTCGAATCGAACCCCTAAATCGATGAACACATCAACGTTTCCCAACTTATGTGAATCGATGTCGAGTCAGTATTGAATAACTTCTTTCTTTAGAAAGAAAGCTTCTTCTTGCAATTTTAAGATTTAATTGCATAAAATTTAACGAACACCATGTAACCCAACTATTTCAGTTAATTAAAAGAAAGTTATTTAACATAGTCAGCTTGCATTAAGATATGGCTAGACTTAATCACCAAGGCAAGATCATTAATGGAAAGATTGAATAAAAGAGGCCCCAAGAGGCTGCGTTGAGGGACCCAGCGCCTCACGGCAAATTCATCAAAGGTGATGAAGTTAAACAAAACTTTGAGAGAAGATAATATTTCGCTAAGTACAAAGGCAAGCTAGAGGCCTGGAGTTTAAAGATCAATAAGTTATTTTTAACTAAGTCAAACGCTTTGCTAAAAAAGCCTTGAAAACATGGCAAATAAACTCTACGAGATTCACAACAGTTGATCTTTATTCTAGAAAGCCATGCTGGAAAGGAAAAATGTAAGATTTGATAGCAAAGGTTGAATGCTGAGTAACAATTCGGTCAAATAATTTAGATAAGACGCTCAACTTGGCGATACCCCTACAATTCTCACCGTGATTTGTAAAGTGGAATAACGAAACTACTCTTCCAAAACAAAGGGAAAAGACCTGATTTCAAGCATTGATAATAAGTCTTTGCAATAACACCAAATAGCTTGAGAGCATGATTTGAGTATATGTGATGGAATGCCATCAGGCCCAGGCGGACAACCATATTTTAGAGATCTCAAATTTTTTCCCTTGATGTTGACAAAGTTAAAAAAATATTTAGGAGTAATAAGCAGTGAAGATTTTACCAACTGAAGGTATTTGCAATAACACTGGTGGTTGAGGTAATTGAATCTATGCCCTGCACCGCAGTGGGCGAAATAGTCGTAAGCAAAAACATTTTTCATAAATTTTTTGAAAAGTTTTTCTTTCTTATTTTTGGTACTATTTAATCCTTTTGTCAAGTCATCGCGGGCACTTTCTGTGCAGGTGTGTTTTTTTGTTTTAACAACAAAGACATGAAAAAATCCGCATCAAAAAAAGTAAACGAACTAAATTTTCATGCTCTATAATATGGCGTGGAGAGAACCGATTCTTCCTACTTTCAAAATGAAAGTCTTTGTAGCATAGGCCTATGGGCGTTGTGGACGTGTCCTAGGAAAAGTTTCAAGTCACTTCTAAATTCTTTTGCAAATTTCTAGACGATATATTTATTTTCGCTAACAGGAGAACTTTTGCCACCAATACTACATAGTTGCGCAGGGAGATGTAAGGACAGTGGAACAGACGGACATGCTTAGGGGCATTGCAAATTTAAAACTGGCCAAGAATTTATATAACGAAGAATATATATATATATTTTCTTGTAATGAGAACCATTTTTTAAATAAATGTCTTACAAACCATTGTTTGCTGATCGACTAGCATTGAAGTGACGGAAGTAAAAAATTTGTATATTTGAACTTTCGGATAGAAGGTACATATATTAATACGGAAACTTCTTTCTAAATTAAATAAAAGCATCCAAGACCAAAACGCGCAAAAATTAAATAATGTTGTAGTATAAGCAAAAAGAACAAAAATGATGTTACAGTGTGGGAGTGGGCTGAAAGCCATGAAAAATTATAAACCAAATGCACTTTCCAGTATACTTTCGTCTCCGACAATAAACAGCAACCACATTTCAGGTTAATTCTACTTAAACTATTTATATGACCGCGATTACTCCGTTCTCCAGATTGCAGTTTGTAAGGTTTTGTTAAAATACTTAATAACCGTAAATTAGGATGAACATATTGCATATACAGACAAACAATTTCTATTACACAAAGCATGACCCTTTATTTCCCTTACACCAAGAATTACCCTTTATTTCTATTACACCAAGAATTACCCTTTATTTCTATTACACCAAGAATTACCTTTATTTCTATTACACCAAGAATTACCCTCTATTTCTATGACACCAAGAATGTTCCTTTATTACACCAAGAATTACCCTTTATTTCTATTACACCAAGAATGACGCTTTATTTCTATTACACCAAGAATAAATCCTAATTCATATTGCATATACACACACTTTTATAATTAGTTTGGTAATATCTACCAAATCCGCAATGAAAGGAGATTGTGAAAAAACTCATAGTACAAAACACGTGCTGTGCCCAATTGTGCACGAAGGTATATCACGGGACGTGAACGTAAATTGTAAGTAGTCGCATAAGGATTATAGGATTTGCTAAGGTTTTCGTGAGCCTTTTCACGAATCAACTCTAGCTTCTCGTCCATCTTTCATAACGAGGAATGATCTTGTAAAAGGTCTAGACTTTGTAATAGTACATAGGATTTACCCTTACTTAACATGTGTTGATCGAACAGAACATAATACGGTGAAACCCTGGTGCTTGCATGAACAGCACTCCTCAAAGCACAACATATTTTATCATCAATTAAAAGTCCAGAGAATTTTAGCGTAATAACTAATTTAATATGGCTTAAGTTCTACATTATGTTTCTTTCCACAAATTAAGTTCTACATTGGGTTTCCTGCACTTGCTTCGAGGACAAGGTTGTTTGATGGGAACGGATGCAGAAGTAGCCACATTGACTACATTATAGAACAATGACAGTAGGGTTTGTATTCCCAGCGGAAAAATCGATCCACATTTGTGAAAGATGAGATTTAAGCAAAAAAGTATTGATTAATTAAAACCATAATGTTGTTTTGAGGAGATTGGATTTGACACATTAGAACGGTCTATGGAATGGATCTAATTACGGGAAGTACAAATTGCTGGGTGATACCGATCCTCAGGTAAAGTAAAAAGTGAACGCTACGACCATTTCAGCACGTTTTTAATTTTCGGACACGTTTCTCATAAATAGAGATATTCGTATTTGGGGAATATAGAAGCTAATTGTATACAGCTGTGTAATAACGATTTTCGCCTAATTGACGGTGTCAGGAGGAGTAGGAAGTTCAAATGAATAGGGTGGGACTGCAGCAGATATGGCAATTAAAGCACCACAACCAGTGCGATGTAAATGAGGTTTTAACCATGTGTCAATAAAAGGCAAGCAAGAAAACTGCGTGGTCACTGAATTTAAATAGTGGAATTTTTAAACTTAGGCCCCTAACATTTTGGTAAATGGAAGTTAGTAGGTCTGAAGAAACATTTAAATTTTTGAGGATGGGAAAACTACCGAACTAGTATTGCGGGGACGATAACGAGAAATGAAATCCTTTATTGAAGTCCAACTGTCCATAATGGTTTATTTAGCAAAACTTTCATATTTTCAGTCGGAAATTGACGGACGGGACGTTTGCAGCAAGATAACTTTTCAAAGGTGGCAGGCCCCAATCTTGACACGAATATTGCCTTTCTGGGAGGTACTGCCATCAAGTAGACGTGATCCCTATTAGGACCGATAGGATTCACAGTTAGAGAATTTCGAGTTCGAGAAAACGTAGAGGGAGCGACTGTACTTGCTTGTGCAGCTTATGCGACTTGTCTAGCATGGTGACCAGCGAATGCAACCGAACATCTAGGGAAAGAGGCGGAGTTGTTATTTTTGTTAATACTCTTCGGAGATGTAGGCAGACTAGCAACATGGCACCACTAGGAAGAGGTACCCTTGCCACTTAATATAGATGATACGAGGAGGCCTTACTGGCTTATTTATAATATTTGTATCAACAGCTTAGTTTACAATAGAGGAAATGGTAATGTTCTTTATAAGAAAGGATGGAACACTCGAAACCTTAACGGGATTGACCAATGGCAGGTCCACAAGTTTTATGTTTGACAATGACGACGAAGGCGAATGGTGGGGAGCACCATGGATAGATGTACGAGATTTAGGCGAGGACGCTCTATGTAGTGACAATCATCGAACATTGTTTTAATTTTGTCCGCTCGCACAATTTTGAAAATTCTTCGCACAATGGCATGAGTTTGTTATTTAATTCAGAAAGACTATTCAGTCAGAAAAGAAGAAACAATGTAGAGTTTGTGGGGTAAGAAAAAAACAAAAAATTTTGTCACGTATTCAAATTGTTCTCTTAAATTAGTATACAAACTTCACACTCTTAAAGACATAGTAAACAAAGAGTAAACTGCAAGCGCCACAACGAAGACAGATCTTTGGAGGCAACAACAAGCAAAACAGCAAGAAAGACACTTTTTGACGAAACCAATAACATCAACACACAGAACAATGCGATAAATATAAATTAGTGGTAAAGTTCGATATATTTCAACGAATTTAAACGTTTTTATAATTGTTTAGGCCTTAAAGCTATATAAAGTAACAAAATAAAAAAGGAATTACAAAATTTCTACACACGCAGTAAAAAACAGTTGCCAAATTATTTTTCCCTTTGCATATTTTTAGAACTTGCCCATACCCGTTAGAACTAAATCTTTCCGCATTAAAAGTGTGTCGAAGTGTACCAATCGACTTTGGGATAGAGGTGCTTTAAACTACATAAGTTTTAATAATTGTTTTTTATTTTGTTTGCCATAGAGGGAAAGTACTATTTTTTTAAGAGTAGCTTCTTGTTTTCCTTAAAATTTCTGTCGCGTCTATTGTACGTTCCTATTGTTATATCCCCGTGTTCTTGGCTCTTTGTTATGTCTTCGACTTGTATTTGAGTGAATCTAACCTAACTAACTAACTAAAATGCAAAAGAAACAGTTTATTTATTTATTCTACTTGTACAGGAACTCAACTAAAACCAAATGACTGTCGAGTTCAAATGACTCTTAAAGTAAATCTTAAAATAATTATTATTAAAACTTAGTATAAGTACAATAAAACAAATAAGGACAAAAAAAGAAAAAAAAAAAAAGAATGTACACAATTAGCACAGAGCCACACCCACAACCGGTGCAGGACCAAATTGCAAATCAACCCCTAAGCCATCGCAAACATGCATAAGCTTGGCAACCGATAATATTTAACAACAATCCATTTTCGAGTCATAATGACTATTTAGGGTTAAAAGCTGGTTTAAGTATGACATTGGTAAATCTCGTGCTTTAAGCAATGTTGCTTTAATGGACTTTAAAGAGTCCGATAATGAGAATCGGTGATAGACGTCATTTAGGTTCTTGCAAATAATTCTGAGCGGGTTAAAAAGCTCATAATTATATTTACAATGACTAACCTTAACCAAGGTAAAGTGCCTAGAGAAGCGGTTAGGAAAATTAAAACTTATTTCTCCAAGTAATGACGGCGAGTCAATAACACCATTTATTACTTTGATTACGAAGCAAACGCCAAGAACAAATCTACCTTTCTCAGAAGACGGTAAGGACAACAGGAGTAACCTATTTTCATAGGGAAGAGAAGCAGACGCATCCGAACCCAAATTCCTAAGGGCGAATAGCAAGAATTGCTTTTGAATAGATTCAATTGAATCTACATAGCACATATATGAAGGAAACCGCACAACAGAAGCATACTCAAGTATAGGGCTAACCAAACATATGTGCAGTCTTTTGGTAATATAAGGATCATCAAGCTCTTTCGACCACCTCTTTATAGAACCAAGCGCGGACCTACCTTTGCTTAACGTAAACTCCACATGTAAGTTAAAACGTTACCTATGGTCAAAGAGAACGCCTAAATTTGTGAACGACTCGACGTCCTCCAACTTGTGCGAATCAATGAAATACTGGGTAATGAATAACTTCCTTCTTGAGAATGAAAGCTTCTTACATTTATTTAGATTTAATTTCAGAAGATTCATCGAGCACCATGCAACTAATTTATTCAAGTCACTTTAAAGCATGAAAACAGTTTCACATCATCAGCATACATTAAGATCTGGCTAGATTTAATCGCCGAAGGCAAGTCATTAATGTATAGATTAAATAAAATGGGTCCTAAGTGGCTACCTTGAGGTACGTCTGACGTAACGCGAGGTGGTGAAGTTAAACAAATCCCTGAGTGACCTATTATGCAGATAAGAGCTTATCCATTTCACTAAATGGGAGGAGAAGCCAGCGGTTTGAAGTTTAAAGATAAGTAATTTGTGCTTAACCAAATCAAACGCTTTGCTAAAATCAGTGTATATGACATCGGTGCGAGAGCCACTGGAGAAAGCCTTGAAAACATGACAAGTAAACTCTAACAGATCGGTGACCGTAGAACTTCCTTTTCGGAAGCCATGTTGGAGTGGAGAAATATAGGATTTGATAGCAAAGGCCAAACGCTGAGTCAGAATTCTCTCAAATAGTTTAGGTAAAACACTCAGCTTGGCAATGCCTCTATAGTTCTCCACGAGATGTCTACTCCCACTTTTATGAATAGGAATAAGATAACTACTCTTTCAACACAAAGGGAAAACATCTAAGTTCAAGGCCTGATTAAAAATCTTTGAGATAACATCACATAGTTCGATAGCGCAAGATTTAAGAACGCATGATGGAATTCCATGAGGTCCAACAACTATATTTTAGGGAACTCAACCCTTTAAAAACGTCATCTTCAGAAATAACCAAATTAGGTATTGAAACCAAGTTAGTTATAGGATATGGGTAATTTACTGATAAATCGAAACTAGCAGTCGAAAAGTTTTGTCGAATCCGAGGAATCGGAGCCATTAAAAGAAACATGCGAGGAATGTGCGGAAATTTTTCTTTTTGAATTAACAAATTAAAAAAAAAAGTATTTCGGATTAGCAAATAGAGAGGATTTAATGAACTGAAGTTATCTGCAATAATATTGGTGGTTGAGAGAGTTAAATCTATGCCTTACGGCTGAGTAAGCGTAATAGTCTAAAGAATAGCCACTTTTCGAATATGTTTTCAATAGCGTGTTGTTTCCATTCTTGTGATATTTAATTGTCTGATTAAACCACGGTGGACACCTGCTTCGAGGACGGCACAGCTTAATCGGAACAGATGCAGCAACAGCTAGATTTAATGTATTGTAGAACGATGACAATAAGCTTTCTATACTCCCGGTTGAGAAGTCGAGCCTCATATGTGAAAGATGATATTTTAGCAATACAATATTGATTTTACCAAAATTATAATATTTGGTGGAAAAGGTTGTTCAACGAACCATCATACTTGTGATGAAAGGAAATGCATATTGCTGGATGATAAGGATCCTCAGGTAAACTGAAAGGTGGACAACGATTTACATTAATCTCAGGAAAATTAGTAAAGCAGAGATTAAGCAGTCTATCATTGCAATTAAGGAGACGGTTATATTGAATTAAATTATGGTTAAATAATTCGTTAAAGAACACAACAGCTCTATCAGGTGTTGAAGTAGGAATCAAACAGCCAGAGTTATCACTGTTACACCAAGTGACTTGAGGCAGGTTCAAGTCTCCCAACACAATGACCCAATCGGTGGGTCTAGACTGCTTGGCCACTTCACAAATGAGGGCAGCCTGTTTCTTATATATGACGGAATGTAGGAGCAGTTAATAAATAGCTGTTTATTAGACATTTTCGCTCGAAAGGCGATAAATTCAACGTCAGGAGAAGTGAGGAATCCAATTGAATTAGACGGGACTGACACAGATATGGCAATTAATACACCGCCATCAATGCGATTCAATTGATCATTTCTGAAAACCTGGAAGGAATTATGGAAAAGTGCCGACGAATGTATATCAGGTTTTAACCAAATTTCAGTGAAGGCCAAACAGAAAAACTCAGTGCCTGCTGAATTTAGGAAAGTAGAATGAATTTTTGAATTTAGGCCCCTAACATTTTGATAAATGAGATATAATGGGCCTGAAGAAACATTTAGTTTTTTGAAGGCGACAAGACTACAGCTTTGGTATTCCGGGGTCGATCTCGAGGAATAAATTCCTTAATTAAGGATCCTACTGGCCACAGTGGTTTATTTAACAACATCTCACTGTTTTCAGTCGGAACTAGTATTTTAAAAGAAGATGTTGCTCTAGATTGAGAAGGGGCCAATTTGAAGATGCTAACGCGCTTTAAGTTGACTGATGGGATTTTCGCCGCTAGATAGTTTTTTATGTTATCCACCGATGTTTCAGGTGCCAGTCTTGACACAAATATTGCTTTTCTAGGAGGAACTGCCGTCAAGCCAATATCATTACTAGGAACAGGAGGGTTCACGGCTGGGGAGTTTAGAGATGGGGAGAACATTGATGGGGTTAGCGTCCTTGCACAAGCTACTTGCGCGACTTGCCCAGTCTGGTGACCACCATTCACATTCGAACAGCCTGGGGGAGAGGATGATCTACTTTGTTCTTTATTGGTATTAGGTGTAGACGCCTGAGTTGAGTGAGAAATACCACTTGGAGAAGATACTTTCGCAACTTCAGCATAAGTTATACCAGAAGGACTTCCTGGTTTATTTGAAGCTTTTTTGTTGCAGACCGAGTCAACCATATGTGGAACGCTAACGTTCTTTGAGGACATTTTAGAAACACTAACTTGCCCCAACAAATCGGACTTAGGAGGAATTAGTGGTAACGTACCACGCGTTACACTGCGAGTAGTGATTTTACTCGCTTGGGAAGAAGATGAGCGCTCAATGAAAAGACACTCATCGAACCCTGTCTTAATTAATTCAAATTTCTCGCAAAGGAGGCGAGGTTGTTGCTCGTCTCCGAGAATAATTTATAGAAGTCGATATCCCGATTCCTACAGTCTGGACATGACCATCTTAAGCCCTTAGAAGGGTCAACAACTGCATCAGCAGCACGGCCGAGAATACCGGCACACTTTGTATAACCAAAGCGCTTACAGAGCCAACAAGAAACGAATCTATCAGACTCCAGGCCTGTTTTTGCGCGACATGGTGTATATAAGCACTCCATGTCACGTCAAAAAGATAGAAATGGATTATGAGGAGAAAAAAAAAGAGCAAAATCAAAAGGATCACAACACTAAAATTATCTAAAAATTTAAGAAAATTTCTCCGTTACGTTGGCACTGTAACAAGAGAGCAAAAGAATAAGAGAAATCAAAACCAACTTGCAAAGACTATTGGTCTCGCTGAAAAAGAGAGACAACAAAATCACAAAAATTATTTCTTGATTTAGACGAAAATTTCTCACTACTCAAGCAACGGTAAACAAAGAGCCAGAGAAAAGCTGTAATCACCAAAATAAAAAAAAATACGAAAGAGACTTATTATCAAGAGCACAAGCGCTGAACGCAAGAACTAAAATAAAAATCACGACAAAATTTCAATATAATTAATATAATTCTTTCATTCTTACACCCTTTACACCTTTATGCTTTTACAAATAATTAGGCTTCAAATGCGTATAAAGATATATAGCATTAAGAAATTGAAAACAATGCAATAACTCTTCACACAAGAATAAAACGATACGATCACGTCGCGAGTTGCTAACGATATTTTCTTCAGTTTTAATGCATTTTATATTAGATGGCTTAAGCTAACGTTTTAGAATATTCGTTAATTTTTAATCGGAATACTCTGCTTCAATGGCTATATTGCGATGGTATATTGGGAATATGATTTTAAACTGATATGTCGAAGTTACGTTCTTATTTAGAAATGCCAGGTTCTTAAAGCCATTAATCGGAGTTTCCACGCTGTCTATCAATGCTTGGGATTATCTTTCGTCAGAATTTTTTGTTACTGATAATGTATTTAATGGAGATTGCTGAGGAGATATTCTGAATAGGGCAACCGCTGGAATATTAGTTTCCCAGGCTTATAAAATAATTCATAGTTACATTCTTCTAAAATCGATATCCATCTCTTTATCTTACTGTTATCATTTCTACCGCTCAGTGTATAAGTTAATAGATTATTAGTTAATGAATGAAATAAGTTGATAATGCCTACTACATACTATGACAAGCATTTTCTATACTTTGTCCACGTAGTTCTTCTCAGCCTTATTAAGGGTTCTGGAAATAAAAGATGTGGATTGGCCGCCTTGCGATAATACTGCTCCGGCCGCAAATTTGGAGGCTTCCATTACCAACTCGAACTTTTAGGAAGTAAGCGATTCCTCGTTTAAGTGGATTTTTCCCTTTCCCTTTTAAAAGGAATGTCAGAAGTTTGGCAAGTTTAGAGCAGTGCTTTATGGATCATCTATAATATCCTGGCATATCAAGGAAACTATGAAGCTTCTTAAGATTTCGACGTTATAGGAAGTTTCCAATAGCGTTAGCTTTTGCTGGATTTGTTTTTATACCCAGGGGTGTAATAATATAAAATTCAAACTGTTCCTTGAAGAAGTTATGTTTGTCTAATTATATCGTCATACTTGCTTTTTGCAATGTTTTAAAAATATTTCCAATGTGTGTAAAGTGGTCATCTTCCATTTTACTAAAAGCAACGATATCGTCCACATATACACAACAACATCTTTCTATGTATTTTCGTAGAATATCACCTCGTCGAATAGCTTTGGAGTTTTTAAGATCGAATGGTAGACGCATAAATTCGTATTTTCCGTTATTTATATTGAGAGCCATTTTTTCAATGTTCGATTTTTTTAGTGGAATCTGGTGGAAACCATTTCTAAGATGGAGTGTTGAAAAGAAAATACTAGTCCACAGTTGCGAGATTACCTCCGATATCTCGCCCATAAGATATATAAGATGCAATGGTATTCGAATTTAGTTTCCTATAGTAGATTACTATACGATATTGTCTATTACCTGACGACTTTCAAAAGTTTGTGTACCTGGTGTTAGGGTTGCATGACAAGAGTAGAATTTTGAGTCAACGATAGTGTCAGCTGTGGTTCTGATTTTACCCATTCATTCAGTTGCATATGTGAGTTTTTCATTAGGTTCAGAAGAGAGAAGTGGATACACACTTATGATTTTTTCCATAGTTTATTTTTGCTTCGTCGATAAATTTTCTAATTTAATGTATATATACATATAACATTGGCGCATTGTGTGGCAAGTTTTTTGCGGCGATTTCTCAATATAATCATATGTGCAGTGTGAATGACTGCTTATAGCTCCCTAAGGATATCATTTCCCAGAATACTGTCAAATATATTTAGTGAACGTATTAAATAAAATTTTAATTTATCCCCAAGTTTAAAAAGTTTCACAAAAATGTGTTGCATAAAAGAAATTTTCGTTTGTTGTACGTTTTCTTACTAATTCTTGCTTAATGTAGTTTTTACTGGAGCCTGTGTCTTTTCGCTTTATCTTCAAAGTACGGAGGCGAAGAGCCGTCCATGTTAGAAAATGTATGTCACATGGTTCACTAAATTATCTTCCTTCGCCTTCATCTTAATCATTCCTTATTACAGTGTGCTAGCGCGAAAAGTCTTTTGATGGCTGAATTGCTGCTGATTGGTGGGTTGCGGTGGTTTTCTCCCAAAAAATTGGTTCCGCTGAAGTCTATCCATATAGTTTATTCAACTTGCATGTGTACTTGGATCTGAGGCTTAACTGGCCTTGGGGGATTGTTAGCGTTATGTTGTTCCCGTTGATTACTATATTGCTACATTGGTTGCCAGGTTATTTGATTTCTTTGCGGAATATGACCCAATTAAGGGAAAACTATTTGTTTTTGTGTTTGTACGAAGTACAGTTTTGCAGGTAATTGCGGATGTCGACGCCTCCTGGTATCGCACACGTGACTTACTCGGAAATTCTGATGGTCAAGCTTGAGGCAGAGATGAAGGACTGCAGTAAATCAGCGGCTTCCCTTATTCCCAGAAATCGGGTTAAATCTTCGTTTACCTCATCAATTATCTATCTTTATCCTCGTACGATATTGCCAGCAAATTTAGCGATTCGTTGCCCATTTTAAAGCATCCTAATTTATTTAATATTAAAGAAAGATGGATATACATTTTGTAATGTCCGCGTACAATGTAGGGTAGGGGTTTCTGTCGGTCTGATTTAACCACGACCTCATCGCAATAGCGTAAATGTTGTGAGGACCCAAAGTAGTCCCTCGTTTTGGGCTCACGGATTCTCCGTCTCTGGTGAGGGGAAGGGAGTGCTAGATTAAGATAAAATAGGAATAGATTAAGATAGCAGTAGGGATAGACTAAGATAGCGATAAGGATAGGTTAGGCTTAGAGGAGAAGGGAGTTGAAGTTGGGCTGTCGAGCTGAGAGTTCGAAGGGTCTCGCTTGAGACGTTGGGCAGCCTAGCTCGAGACGTCAGAGGGTCTACGCTGTGCAGTCGTTAAGCAAGTTATTATTATTTAACGCTAACGGTATAAAATATCAACGTTCAGATAACGACTTTATATTCTTAGCTATTCACTAAACACAACGGTAATAACTTTCAATAATAAAGAGAAAGCAAGTCCCTGTAAAAATAGAAATTTCTTGTGTTTTTCTTTCCTGGGCTGCTGAGCTGCCCCAGCCTCAGAAAAACGGCCGCAATGGTTATTACAGTGTGATCGTAATAACGGCCTGCCATTATTCGAGAGCAAGTATTATAGTACTAGAATAGTATAGTATAGTGCTAGCATAGTTAGCATATTATAGTACTAGTATAGAATAGTGTAGTATAGCATAGCAAAGTCCTACGTATATAGTATATATATATATCCTATATATAATATATATATATATATTCTATATATATATCGTATAGTATACTATAGTCCATGCTGGGGTAAGGGGATCTGTCGGTCTGATTCAATTAAGAGATGTCGCAATAACGGCATGCCGTTATTCGATTTTGCGTGATCACAAAAGTAGCGGCTTGCCGCTATGCATGCAAAGAGAGGAGATCAAAGAAGCAAAGAAACGTTTTTGCTGAGAGAGAGATTCTATGCTTGAGAGTTCGGTGGTGGTGGTTTTTGGTGGTTTTGGTTTTGGTTTTGCGGGAGGATCATTTTTTGATTGTGGAACAGAAAGGTTCTGATTTATCCTGGAAGAATTTAAAGTTAATAAAAATCAAAAAGACTTTCATATGTTTCAAAAAAGTGAATGAAATAAAAATGGAAAAAATTCATCACATCTCTGTTTGTGAAACCTCAGCAACTAGAGCAACCATCGTGTGTCTCTCATGAAGACGTTACATCTTTAGTTGACGCTTCATCAGTCAACTATCAGGTATTATTGTTAATAAATGTTAAGACATGTTAAATAAGATATAATGAATAAAAATTAGGATTGCTCGACATAAGAAGACACGAGTGATTAAGCAGGCATATTCCACCGTTGAGGTGGGGTGTGGGGTGGCGTACGCGCGGGGGAAGGTAGAGGAACTGGGGACAGATACCGACGGACTAAGGAGGGACCAAAAAACGGCGTACAGGACGGACAACTGACCTCTCAAACGGACTTATATAATGTGGACTCATTAAGTGTCTGACTTAAATTTTCTGGTTTTTCCGCCTTATCTCAAATTCAAAGGTTTTTTTTGTTTTCAATTTAAATTTTCTTTTCTTTCTCTTACGACACAGCATGTACGAATATTTTGTAAACGGTCTACCGCGCACCGAGCTACGCCGCGACAATTTTTTGACAATAGTTTGGAATACTTTGATTCCCTTGTACCAGAGTCGTCATTTGGTACTCTAGGATAGCTAAATCTCGCCTGTCACCGGTGTGCGTGAATCGAGATTGTGGGGTTGCTACCCAATTTACTGGCATATTGTATGATTCTAATGCTATTTATGGATTACCTGTGATTTTATTTTTTATTGCGCTTAGAATACCATAGCATTTAAGTATGTCCCTTAGTACTTTGTATATAGCTAGTATCCTTTCTATACCTTTCTTCCAAAAGTTGAATTCCATTGTTTGACCCGAAAATTCTCTTAAACATTTGACGACACCTGGAATCTTGTTAAGAATTTAAATTATCCCTCTGCTTATCCTCGGGCGGGGATTTTAAGACATTTCCATTTTCGCGTTTGTCAAAGGAGAAAAGAGAGAAAAAGATTACGGTCGTCGAGGTGATCGGATGTGTAATTTTTGAAAAAAGGATTGAAAATTTGTTGAAGGATAGATAAAAGTAGAAAATTAGCAGAAAGGATTGGGAAAAAAGGTTTTGATATGACGAAGAAAAGACGGTTGCTGTATATTCGTTATGTGTGTTTATGGTTTTTTTCGTTTTTATTTATTCATTAGGAATGTGAAAAAAAGTGAAATTTTCATCTAATTGACAAAACGAAAAGCAACAAAGAAATGAGTAAAAATAATTGACAACCTTTAATTTCATACGTAAAAATCAAAGCGGGCTTCTTGTGTAAATTAGTCGGTTGAGCAAGAAAGAGTCAGAAATGAATCAAATTAGTTTGCAGATGTATTTAAAAAATGACCATAAAGGAGTGTAGTGAAATTTAAGTCGCTTCAGTAAAATATTCATGAGTAATTTAATGAAAAAGCATTCTGACCTTCCCTTGACTTGGATCTGTGGTGTCATGAGTAGCTAAACTAGAGAAGAAGATACGAGAAAAAAGCGAGCAATTGATAATGCTCCTATGTTCTTAGACATTCAGAAACTCTCTTCAAACGGTTACATGCTAAACATTATGAGAACCACAAAAAAAAAAATGTTAACAAAAGTACTAAACATTATCAATAGAACGAAAACAAAAGTGTTATCTCTTATTTCTTTGAAGCGAAGAAGTCTGAAAGCAATAGAAACTCGTTCCTACAGTCGACTATATTAGAAAGCAGTTTTGTTGTCGTCACCTGTACACAACAAAGAAAAGAATTGCGGACAGAAAATTTATTAGACTAGAAAGAATAAAGATGTTGGCGGCTACTTCAGGTTTAAATTTTTTATTACCGTATTTAGCATTATGCGAAACAAAATAATTTATTAAGCTGAAAACAAAAAAAAAAATAGAAATGTATATGTGTACGTGTATGCGTACGTATATATATATATATATATAACGTAAAACAAAGAAATACCATAATTAAATTATCTAATATTTTCTTGATTGATTGTAGATGAATTGGACTAATTTTACTCAGAAATGAAGCACGTATTTTCTTCGTTATATTTTTATTATTAATTACTTTTCATTATTTCTATATTTTTTTACATAAAATATTATATTAAAACTGCTAAATCTTTATTTACGAACTTTTTATATTACACTCAACATTTTTTTTTCGAAATTAAATTTGAAATATAAAAATTAATTTTAATTATATTTGTTTATTTTATGAGAGTTTAGAAGTCTTCACACTCAACTTCGGGGTCTCCCATAGACATCATGGGCCGGAGAAAACTATTAGGTGAGGCAGGGTAGAGGATGGCCTCTAAAAATATGCAGGTTCGGTAAGATAGGTTTCGGCCGACCGTCCATTCTTGTAAGGGTTAAGTACGTGCTATTTTTTCTCTGTGGTTGTGTGAGGAGTGTCCCAGAGCCAAATTTTAAAACCACTCCACGGCTCCCGCACTAGCTAGCTCGACTGAGGCACGTAGGATAATCCACTCTCCTCCGATCTTCGTAAAGTGGCACTGCACACTGACCCTAATTATTTATATGTTAAAGTCCATTATCGATTTTTAGATTAATTGGACAGACCTTAGGATTTTTAGACAAATGCATCTTACGGTATATCTCTTGTTATCTTTGAAATTAGTGACGTTATATCGTCTAAAATTAACTGTGCGTATGGTGAGGCAGAGCTTACATTGGAGGTAATATTTTGTGAAACGACTGGATGTCAGATTTGGTTGCCTTAGTGTGCCATTATTCATTGTTTTTTCATTATAATAATTTAAATACTTATCGGCTTATCCTTGATATGTTAATTCTCTATAAAATGTAAGATAATTGACTTTGTCCTTAGTTGATTGCGTAGCACAAGCACATTAACCAATTTTAAATAAGGATTTAAAGAAAGATATTCTGGCACTTTACCCACAATATCATGTGCGTATGACAATGAGAAACGTGGGAAGTTTGGCAATCTTTCTTATCACTTAAATAACTTATTTTAGAAAACACTTCTTTTATGGCTTACGTAGAATATCAATAACTTTGTTTTAAAAAATTACTGTTCTTATGGGTGTTTTGAATTTATGCTTTTGTTGTAAATTTCAAACTAAGAAAAAATTAATAAAGAATCTATGGATTAGACCTAATTATAAAAATTTGTTTTTACTAAATATACGCCCTACACTTGGCGAATCTGCAAATTTAACATTAAAAACACCAAGTAACGTTAATGAGAAGTTTAAAAAAAGTTAAAAGTATACAAACGATTTGTTTTTCAAAAGAACCAGCGGAAAACAATATATATGTGTGTATTCATTTCCAAAACTAATTGAGTTAAACATTTCTAAAATATTGCTGGTCGAAAAATATTAGAGCCGGTTATTAGTTGTATACGGCAGAGTCTAAATAGTTGAGCATAAGAATTAAATGAAGGTGATTTGTTGAACGATAGCAACATCGATGTACACTATTAGTACGTAAAAGTTCTAAGACTTTAAGAAAAAATTGTTTAAGTGAAATAAACAAACATTAAAATCAAACAAATAGAAAAAGAAGAAAAGAATTTCGTTTCCGTTATTCCACCAAGAGACCAAAACTGTTAAATCAACGTAACCTACAGTAAGTCTCATTAATATTGGGTTTTTTCGCTCGACAAAAAGTAAACGCTTGTCAAACCTAGTCCAAATATAAAATTTTTTTTTTACTATTTTCTACTACTAGCGGATACATACATGTGAAGGTGTATCCTTTTTGCTTAATAACGTCATTTAAACGTTTTGATCTGTTTTGTATAATTTTTCTTGTGCAGGAAACAGGAATCTAACTCCGCTTCTCTTATAGTTTGTTTTTCAGGCCTTGGACGGAAGCGATTGAGTGGTTTCGCACATGGCGGACCAATTCATTCCATACATTTTTGATGTTGTTCATGCCGAGTGATTTGTAGAAGGGGCTGAAGCACTTTGGGGTGGTTATGTAAAAGCAATTCTTGAGTTAAGCAGGATTTACCCCTGAGGTCGTTATCGTGGTAGAATTTAAATGTTTCCAAAACAACAAGTTTGTCAGTTCTTTTTTTGAAAATTTCCTTCCATATCCTTAAATAATCCTCCTTGTATACAATGCGATCCGACTTCATTGGCCCAATGCATATTAAACTATAATATGATAGGAAGCTAAGGTTAGCATTTTCCAGGGAAAGCGCCCATATGTTAGTGGAATAACGTTGTATTTGCTCTCAGAGAGCTCTTGTATCAACGGCTTACGACGAGCATTCAGATAACATTTTGACAAAGAACACGCCCGTTAACATACGTTCAAGATATGAACATCAATTTAAAAAGCAAAACAATTTTTTCTAAATTGGATTTAGTAAAAGCTTATCACCAAATTCCAATTCATAAAACCGCAATCACAACTCTTTTTGGACTATTTGGGTTCGTCCATATGCCTTTTGGTCTAAGGAAATTAACTCAATTATTCCAAACACTTGTAAATGAAGTGTTCCGTGATGTAGTTAACTGAAAGTGAAAAATTTTAACCACTAGACATAACATTTAAACGATTGGATGAATATCAAGCCTAAGAAATGTATTTATGGGATTACAAACATCAATTTTCTCGCCCATAATATATCAAGTGATGGAATTCGTCCATACGGAGATCAGGTAACAACTATCAGGAACTTCGCAAAACCAACATTTCTCAAACGAGACTAAAAACTTTTAGGATTGATCAATTGCCATCGTAGCTGATACCTTATCTCGGGCTTTCGAAAATGAGATTCTACATTCAACTGATCTATATATAAACAGTTTCCAGGAAGAACAAGAAAATGAGAAGTAACTACACACTATTTAACAAGAATCGATTATTAATATTAAATTTATTCAAATTTCAGTTTTAAATTTCAAAATCGCCTGTGAAGTGTCTAAGGATTATCCGAAACCATACGTACCATCCACACTTAGAAACTCAATCTCCAAAAAAGTCCATGACGTTTCTTAACCCGCCACCAAGGCCACACATTAATTAATGGCAGGTATTTTTGGGGAGGTATGAATAAACAAAGTAATACTTGGATCAGTTATTGTGTATATTATCAAAAATGTAAAGTATAAACACGCACAAAATCGCAAGTGACAAAGATCGCTATACTTAAAGACAAGTTTGAGCATATCCGTCTAGACATAGTCGGCCCTTTGCCAACGTCTAAACTCGCTAGTATATACTTACTGTAATTGACTGCTTTACTCGCTGGGCGGAAGTATATGCGTTTAGGGATATAAGCGCGTCAACGGTTGCTTCAGTCTTCTTTACAAATTATATCACAAGTTTCGGCTTTTCTAATTACCAATGGTCAATGGTAATCAATTCACTCCCAAGCTTTTCACTGACCTTGTAAAATTTTCGGGTAGTCACAAGATCACTACACCGCTTTACCATCCCCAATCAAATGGTATCATTGAACGATTAGATAGGCAACTTAGAACAAAAATTTCATCTACAGATGTCTTTAGGTGTTTAACGTGGATACCTGCCATGAAGGCTTAACACCATGGTGCCCGATGGCAAACCAAGTGTGGAAACGCACACTTAGCGCCACGAGGAAAACCTCAAATTCCAATGGAGATACGTATGGAGACACGGCACTATCTAAAGTATTTGCCTTTCTTCTGCCAGATACCCGGTTGCTACGCAATTCCACACAGAGCCGAGACGCTTCGCGGAATTTGGACCAACCACAGCCAACACGAAACTCCCTCAATGGCCCGTTCCCGCTGCCATCCCGAAGCTGAAAGATTTCGCCAGTGGTGATAACACCCGCGTTACCGTATATAAAAGGAGGAAAAAAATGATGAAAGAAAAATAATAAAATCCTTCGTTCAGTTTTTACACCAGGTCCCATGCGCCCTGAAACTCGGTATGGGATAGAATCTGCAGAAGAAGCTGCAGTAATAAAGAACCAGTCAATACAATGCCAATGGACATTATATTCTCACTGGGCGAAGGAGGCCTATCCCAACCTCTTTCGTTTAATAAGGGAAACGATACCCTTATAGGTTTGTGTGAGCAAAGCTTAAATCGAGTTCAAACAACCATAGCAATGTAAGGAAACATGAAAGCGGGTTTTCAGCACAATGCCTTACCAGATAGAAGAGTAGTCTCTGGTAAGACCTAGTGGCCTATGCATCTCACCCCCCAGTCAGTCAGGGACAGTCAGATAAACTATGACTAAGCCAATCAAAGCAGAGATTAGACAGAGTTACCCAAATAAGCCGGTGCTTGACAAAAACATCATATGGAAGCGCGCTCAGTGCAGATGTCGTCTCAGGAGTAGAGAGAGCCAAACAACAATCGATTATACCGTGAACTACTTTGACTCCCACGGCCTCTAAGTCTCTGAATGCAGACCAACAAGACGTGTTCATAGTCTTCGGACAGACGGCCACATAGGCAAGCCCTAGTTTCAGAACGCCGTCTTTCGTGTAAAACTGCATTTAGAGATCTGTGGCCCGTAAGTACAAACTCAAGATGTAGGTTAAACCTAAATTTCTACAAAGGAAACATAATCAGTAAAGTTAAAAGTAACTGTACCGTTCTCGCGATTATCCCAACGTGGTTGCCATAAGGCGCGGACACGTTCTTTTAATGGCGATTCCCGCTCTCTAGAATTTAATCTCTCTACATTCTGAGTTCTTAGCCCGCCAAGTAAGCACAGGCCCCTCTTTATCCTATAGGCATTACTAGACTTATATCTTCAAGGTGCAGAGGGGGTGCACCCCCCATCAGTACCTACAGAGCGTCAGTTACGGTCATTGCAGATGAGCAGATCATCTGTATTTGCAGAGAAATCAAGTATTCCACTAACCTCTCCGCACATACCTTCTAGCTGCCTCAATAAAACATCTTTCACCATGTTCCATATAAATGGTCCACAGGTAAATCCTTGTTGGCAACCTCTAGCCACTTCCCTACACAACACAAGCATGCCTCGAAGATAAATAGCTTGCCCAGAGTTTAATTTCCAGGCAACTTATTTCTCCCAGCCTGGCAAGTATATTATTCAAATTGCGATGGTCAAACGCATCTTTAAAGTCAAGAACTATGCCTAAGACATATCTCTCGTCACAATACCTGACACATGTCTGCACATGTACCTAGGCATCTTCCGTACGGAGACCCTTGCGGAAGCCGAACTGCGTATAAGACATTCTAAGAATAGAAATCATCTGAAGCTTTGGTATCATTATCCTCTCCACAACTTTTCCAAGCACTGGGAGGAGACTGATACCCCGAGAAGACGAAGGATAGCTCATCAACTTATCAGGTGACTTCTTTTCTCGGATGGACTATGTGTCCACCATTTAATCCTTATTTGATTTGGCCTGCGGCATCTCTCGAGTAGCAAGTCGTTGACACTCCAGACCGATTCAGTTACGTGGTCTACCTGTCCATCTAAAGGTTCAGTTTATCCCAGAAGTACGCCAACGTTCGACGTGAACTTCGACGGACGTGGCTGGGGTATAGCCTATTACCACTCCTATAACATGGTGATCAGTAACACCTCCCCTACATTCCACCACCCAAGAATACTCAAACAAGCCCATAGGTGCCCTATTAGAAAAAGCGACATCAGCATGACTAGCCCCAACTGGACCATGAAAAGTGAACCAATGTCTCGCTTCATTTAACACCTGGATACTTCTGGTTATACACCACTCAGACAACACTTCACCTCTTATTTAGTTGCAGACGCTCGTTCTGGTATTTTGCTAAAGCGTAAAGGTGAGCAAGCGTTCGCATCCAGCTTCAGGATCAATGGGGTGTCACCACCAAGCAGCAATACCACATCCATATACCTAAGTTAGTCGTCCAGTTCTTGATTGAACTCATAATAAAGGCTTGTACAAAACAACCTTCCGTACGGGCCTTCAATGGACACACAATGGACAAATGCTGTCGCCATTTCCTCTAGACCTTTCCGTCATGATCGACGTTGCCAATCTATCAGTCACATTCGAAAACAGCTGACCTGGTTTTGAATATGATAACCCATTCGGTTCCGGGTCTAATCGTATAAAATCCTACACTCTGGTAATTCCTGACGACTTTATCTACTCTGGTATAAGATAAGTAACAATAGATAATAAGATATATATAATAATATCGTAATGCTAATGCAATATAAAGTTCTATAAGACATATACGTAGATATGCCCTTAAACCAATACAATGGGATAGGTTATAATGTACTGTTACGGAAATCCCAAATCCAGTTCATTCCAGCTAATTAATTTTCCCACAAAATAAATTCCCTAGACAGGGAAAAACCAAGTGCACATTCACGGCGCGTCATGCAGCTGTCGGCCGACGAAAACGATTAGCGGAAAAACAGGCCAACGGATTAAAAAGGAATCCATGAACTCAAGTAATGTAAAAATATATATAGGTAGACTATTTGGGGAAGGCAGGGTCAGTCGGACAAGAACATTTGTGTCGAAAAAGAATATTAGAGTTGAGAAGTCGAGAGTAAAATGTAAATAATCCTACCCTTAAAGAAACTGATTGTAAATAAAGAATCTTGAAATTAAAACGCGCAAGTACATTTGTCTTAAAAAGAATATCCACGACCTAGTGATGCGAATGGTATCTTAGAAAAGCGAAGTTCGTTGTTGCTACTACAAATTAAACTAAGACGCGAATTTTTCTTTCTTTTTTTTATATTTCTTTATCGGTCACTTCCGATGAGGCATCCACCTTGTTAATCTCGAATCGCACCAGTTTCATTACTATATTAAAAATCAATGCGATTCATTCAGCATCTGTTGCTAATCTGTCAGTCTCTTTACATTCTTTCTTTTCTATTCTATTTTCTATTCTTTTTCATTCAACTAACCTATCGGCTTCTTGCATACATATACATATTGCACAACTCTTGGAATTAGCTCTACCACTCTTCGTCTTCCACACAGATTTAGAATCAGTCAGAATTTTGGCGTTCCATGGAAAATTAGACACTCGATACGTTTCCGTTTTGCCTTTTAATGTACTTCCATTTCATCCAGAGATTGCTCGACTCTCTGCCGTTCGGCATATATGAATTCCTCTCGGTGAAATTTTTGCCGGTTTTGGCTATAGGTGGCCATTGTAAATCAGCCAGCTTCTTATATGTAATTAATCTACCCCTCTTCCTTTCGGAATTAAAACTTGCTTGTTTGACAATAAAATTTTGTCTTTCTGCCCTTTGCGCGTAAACGAAGCAAAGGCTCCACTATCTACGCCATTGTGGCTTGTCAGTGGCACGTGATTTGCAACTTTCTGCTCTGGTTTATTCATGCTTACTATATCCCTTTTCTTATTACGCGGCTCACGTCTATTGCGTTTCGGTGAGGTACTTAATTCCTCATAATGTGGTGTCAACATACTATACTTCGTACGCGCCATTTATTTAGGATCTGTTTCTCTATTATTACTGGCGAACATTCCACTCTCGTATTTTCGGGATTTTCGTGATTCGTGTAACATTTATTCCATTAGGGTTACGTTTCTCATAATTTTAGTGAACTATTCTGGGGAAACTTTCATTAGCCATCATTTTAATTGCATGACATTGTGTTTCCCCCGTATGTAATTTAGATGCACAGAAAGCGGTTCGGTCTGAGCATGTGATATTTTTAGCCCAATGTGAGCCCTTCGGTCGTCTTTGGTGAACCGCAATGGAGTTGTTAGACTTCCAAATTTTACGAGGCGTTGAAGCGAACTATCGGCTTCTAGCCTCTTTCCATCTCCTAGTTGGATGCTCGTTTTGTGCTGAACCCTTTGATGTAGGTTTTGCAATTTCCGTGCAAATTTTTCCGCTATAAAGCTAGTTGGCCGGTAATCTGCTTTTCTTGAAATAAAGGCTAGTTCGATCTGCTTTTGTTTGCGGTTATTCTTACAACTGAGCGCTCTCGTTCTTCAGACTAGCGGTTCCTTGCTCTTTGAACCCATTCTTGGTTTTGCTATGTGTTCAGTCCATGCTATACACTATCGGCGATTCGTGCCTTAGATAATGAGAGCAACCTTTGGTCGCTGTTCTCCGACGAATATAGTGTGGACAGAATAGGGCAGGTACATCAGGTGTACTCGCTCTGTCGCTGTCAGTCATCAGCACTAGCATTCTATATTGTTCGCATTGCGGTGTTCGTGTTTGATCTCGAGGTGCTTGCATTGCGGCTACACGGGCGAATTCCCTATCGGATTGCTCTCCAGGTCGTCAGCCAATTCGAGCAACTCGTCTAAATTCTGCAAATCTCTTCTTCAGATGTATTATAAGCACTTCGCTGATGCATTATTGTATGTTCGTTCCAATCTCTGCTGTTCGAAATATCCCATGTTCCCCATCAGGACCTGTAGGACTAAAACAAAATCTTTGAATAATCCGCGGGCTTACCATACCCTTTTTCTTATCTCATCTTCGAAATTCTGAAAATATCTGGACGGTAGAAAGAAACGCAAAAAGTCCTTTTTGAAGGCCGCCCACTCCGTCCATCGGCGATTATTATTCCTATACCATATTAACGCCTTGTCCTGCACCATGATTACCATAATATTCGGCCACCCATCTCGGTCGATGCCATATGCCTCAAATAGATTTCCACCTTTTCTATAAATTGTAATCCATCTCGCGTTCTAATGTAATTGAGCTTCCATTTTTGTCGACATCCATAAGTGACCTATTATCTGCCACTGTGAAATTATGTATAGACGCACCATCAGTGTCCCCTTTCAATATATTCGTCATGGCATAAGGAGGGTAATTCATTGCCCCCGTGTTACTGCTTTGATTGATCATTGCCATATCAGGGTGCGGAATTATGTTGGTCCCCAGTCGCCACATTCCGTTGGTTTGAGACCACAATATTAGAACGGCTTATCACTCCAATGGCCAACTTGGCGTAATTCATACCGGGTGATGATGGCCCTTCGGATTGCGCTCTCAAAAATTCTAAAGTCAAATTTGTCGCCTGAGTACTAACTCCGTCAAAAGTCTTTCCTCTTGCCTTTATCCCGGCATCGGTAAGTGTAAGTGTTGCAGCACATGTACCGGTTGGAGCAGATGATCCCTTTAGCATTTGCGCTGCTTCATGTTTTTCTTGAAGTTCTAGCAGCCGAGTTATAACGCTGGCATTTTGTTTACTTCCGACAAATCTGCCTCATCGTTTCCGCAGCTTGTCGACATTTCCGGTTGTGTCCAAGTGAAATTTTGCTAAATTCTCCAACAGATTGTCCTTGTGGAGCATGTTGTCCTAAGCACGTTCGCCATCTTAGAACTATATTCCTCCTTCCTCCTTCCGAACGAGGGCAAAGCGTTCGCAATTTCATGTTTAACTAGAATTTTCTGCACCTTTCTTTTTTTTTGGACAAAAATGTGTATATCAATAATACCAATGCTTCAACGCACCAAAATTTTTCCCATGCGGACTTTAAAAGAGTTATTAAATCTTTTACCAATTACGTCGGTACCTGATGACAAATTTATTTAACGTTTTACCTAACCGTTTAATTCCTTAATTAAATTTAATTAAATTTAAATGAATTTCCCGTTTCTTTGAAATTAATCAGAATGTAATTATTATCCAAACCGCGAAACAAAAGAAAATCTCTATTGAATGACCAATTGCCATTCACCCTTATTGCAACGAATCAACTTTTATATTATAGTCGTAATGGATTATCAATAGAATGCAAACAATAACAGCGACCAATTGATAATGACTATATCGATCTCTGACAATTCCGATATATATGACGAATATATAGTCGGCGGCAAACTTTTCTAGTTTTTTCAAAGATGCAATGTTCGCAATTTCCGCGCCATCAATTCGAACACTAACTGTTCTCAGCACTATGCGTTAAGATTTCGTTAATTATTTTTTTTCTAATAATTTGTACACTTTCGTTAATACATGGGGTTGTTCTTTTCTATATTAAACGCTCTACTTTTGTTTTAATTTGTTTTTCTAAATGCAAATTCTGTTAGTAAGTCTTTTTAATATAGGCGTTTTCCTGCCCCAAACTCAATCGTGTAGTCTTCCGGTATTATTGACTCATACTTGATACCGATAGCCCGCAAAAGAAAGAAAATAGAAGATTTATAAAACTCGCACATCGCTAAGTTAAACCGAAATCGATTAATTGTAAACCGCACCGATAAAGTTGTCGATAATTCTTATATTACATCGTTTATTATTAGCAACCGATATTTTACATGCAGACGTCCCACGCATTTCGTTTATCATTTGTTTCTTCTTCGAGTAGCTTCGAATAGATCGTTCAGAGGAATTTCATCATCCAATGGTGATTTTCTTTACAGTTTTTTCTTTTTATTTTGATTTATTAATTGAACATAAATAAGGGAAACATAACTTTATAAAACAAAATGGTGCCTTGGGAAACCTACCACTAAAGATTCCTCTGTTTCTTTTCATTTATGGCCACTCACTATGCGGCAGTCTTATTATGAAATAGAATTATTTACATTTCTTCTTTTTCCACTAATTTCAGCCCCTTAGGAATCGTAGGTTTGATTTAGCTTCAACATTCCAAGATTGGCAAAATGACCCTCTCCTCTCGATATGTTCTAATTCGCAGTCAAATCCCTGTTATCAGCGACTTCCTTAATAGACTCGTAGTTGTCCTTATTTCCTTTTCACGGAAATTACGCTCTTCATTTTTTTTCCAAAATTCGCGCACAATTTCGATTATTTTACTTCTTTTTTTTGATTATTTATCTTTAATTAGTTTAGTGTTGTTATTATTTTTGTTAATTAATTTTTGCTATTCAATTCATCTGCCAGCAAGACATCTTTTGTTGTACAATGTAGAATTTTTTTTCCACTCCTTTTTTTTGGCACTCGTTTAGAACAAAATGATCGGCCACTTTACTCTTAATTATTTATCCGCCGTGATCAAATTTTGCTTTTTTTTTCTAACCTTCTGACTGAGACTGAAAATGCCTAGTCGGGATAGTTTGATTTATTTTTTGGGGTTAGCTCGCCGGATTATCAAACGTTCCATTGTTAATACAACACTGAATTCACTTACTTTTCCGTCTCCCTTTTATTTGGGGAAATTTAAGCCAATAAAACATAAATTTTCTGCAATAACTATCACAATCTTTATGGAATGCCACACGATTAAAAGTTACAAGAATTCTATCATCTATTGCTTTAACTAGATTGGTTAACCTTCCTGTAGACAAAGGGTGGGTATCCTAAACTTTACACTTTTGCTTTCTAGACCGTTCGTCCTACTGTCAAACTTCACAGTTCCTCTATACTAGCCTCCCTACTCCTTATATTTTCTTACCAGAATTGCTCCTTTATCCTATAATTTACCACGGATTCTTCTAAGGCGTGACTTCTTAGCACGGCGGCTATCTTGGCTGTCGCCATTTCCTCTAAACCTTTCCGTCATAATCGGCGTTGGCAATCTACTAGCAATCACTTGTCTAAGTCGTTGTGCCATCAACATATTAGTAATATTTTCAGAAATAGATCCCAGGCATGTAAAAACAAAAGGAGGAGATAATTGTTTAAAAGTTATTGAGCAAATTTTGAAATCAGAGCCGTGTAATTACTATGCAAGAAACGGTGGATTAATGTATAAATAAGTCGGTGGTAATGATATTCTGTTGGTGCCAAAGTGTATAAAAGCTGAAATTATTAGAAACGTGCCCAACCAGGGTCATTTTGCTGTGCAAAAAACAATTGACACTTTGAAACAGCAATACTACATACCAAGCGTAAAAGGGCAACTAAGAGAATGTATTGAGAATTGCATTGAATGTACAATCCACAACAAAAAATCAAAGAAACTAGAAGGCTTTTTAAATTGCATTCCAAAAGGGCGCTACCGCGTTGCGTATTCTACACATTAATGACTTAGGTCCAATATGTGCAACGGGTAGAAATTATAAATTTGTCCTATCATTGGTGGACGCATTTCCAAAATTCGTCTGAATCTCTCATTGTAAGCGGAAGAAGTTATAACAAATTTAAACGTCTGCGCAGATGTCTTTAGTTATCCAACAAGAATAATTAACGATAGACATTCTGCGTTCATATCGAAAGAAATTATTCACTTATGTACAGAAAATAGTATCGAAAATACTCGGATTACAAGTAGCGTGCCTCGGTGTTAATGGTCAGATGGAGAGGAAAAATTGAAGCATACTAGCAACTATGGGAAAATTATTATTGTCCGATTCATCGAAGTGATATAAAGTTCTTGGACAAGTTCAAAGGGCGATAGACTCTACTTTAAAAATGTCGCAACATAGTTTTCGCCGTTTGAAGCACATATGAAAATCAACGCAAGTCGCAATGAGGAGCAAAGAAAAATGGAAAAAAGAAGCTAAAGAACAGAAGAAGGCGTGAGAAGAATGAAAAAGAAGAACGTAGAAAGTTAAAGGATTAGTGGCCATAAAAAGGACACAATTTGTCGCAGGAGAAAATTGGCGAAAGTGTATTTACATCCAATGGAAATGTCAAAATAAAACGTAATGATGCTGAAAAAATCCCACATTTTGGAGGCTCACGCCGGTATCGAAAACGTTATCAACTGGGACGGACGACGAACGGAATAGCCGAATATAAGATGTAGATGCCTAGACTACCAGTACGCAGTGGAGATATGGTAGACTAAACGAAGAGTAAAACGAAAGAGGTGACGTGGCTGAGAAACAGAGAGAAACAAGCTGACAACCATTAAGTAGAAGTCGGCGGATAAAATTCTAAAGTCCCACAGTCGTTAGTGAGGCCAAGTTGTAAATAAGTACAGTCGTAAAACATTTTGCCTACTTTCATTATAATTATTATTTACTTTTATTTAATTACTCATGAATTTGAATTACTTTTTGATATGCATTAGTATCTTTAACTTAAATAAAATAGTATCAACATCGTGCTGGCAGCTCAAACAGCACCTAACCCAATTACTACTTTACAATTCTTTTTTTAAGTTATCAAATTAGTCTAGAATTGTGTTTAAAACAAAAAAAACCATTTTTGAAAAGGGGAGAATTAGGTATCGGTTTGTGGACGTGTTATATGAGACGTTTGGTTTTTTTTTTAAATTTAATAAATTGACAAAATGAAAAAGTCAAGTTGAGAAAAATTGTCGTTAAAAATTGAGACACTTATTATAAAAATTGTTTTTTCTATGGGAATATTCAAAAAATATATAATCAATAACTATCCAAATTTGATGAGTGAAATATAAAAAGTCATCAGCTAAAAATTATTATTATAAATTATTAATGTGTTCAGTTGTTTAAGTGATTTTTCTTTTTAAATACTTCAATACTTATTAACACCCCATCGCAGGGAATGCATTTGGTGATAGGTAAGTCTTTAATTTTTCTTTTCGTTCTCCTAACAACATAAATAGCTAGAATAATTGACAATTTTACCAAACAAAAACTTTAAACTTAATTATTCATTAGTTAGCTTTAATTTTTTATTTCTTCTTTTTGAATAAGAATAATTTATATGTACTATACATTGTGAGGAGCCAAAGTCGTCCCTCGTATTGATCTCATACGTCCTTTGTCTCGGAGGGGAAAGTGTTAGATTAGGACAGTGTTAAGTTTTGAATCAAAGTAACAAGTTGACATGACGGAGGAAGAGTTTGGGGAAACCCTTCAGAAAAACGAGAAACCTTCCAGAAGATAACTATCTTCTAATTGGGATACGGTAAGATTGTCAAAAGGCAACCTTGGCCGAAGTCCGAAACTGATGACTTCCACTGTCGTCCGAGGCGAGGAACTGACTATTTCCACCTTGTAATTTTTTCTTCTTCTGAACGAGGCAACCAAGCGAGCGACACGTGGTTTTTTTTCCATTAGCCATTTAATTTATATTTAGTTGTTGCCTTTCTACGAATAATAAAAAAACGCCGTACGGTAAGAAAAAAACAGACGAAAAGTTCCTAAAATTATAAATTTCTTGTGGGAAGGATAACCGAAGTCCGGTGAGTTAGGCCCGCACCAGAGCAGCGGCAGCTTCACAAGTGGCACCCGAGCAGGGGAAAATACTACCTAAAATTTCGTCACATTGAGGTGAACAAAAATTACGAGCAAAACATTTAAAATTATAAGACATTAAGCAAAAACAATTTTTGTATTTATGCTGAACATATAAAGCACCGAAAATATGAAATACAATAAGTTAAAACATTTAGCAGGCGGGAGCAAATGCACGCAATCTAATCAACGAAATGAAAGCATCCCTCAATAGGTGACAAACAAGATAAGCACAGTACAAATTACAATATAAAAAGGATCGAAGAAGAAAGATGACGTATGTAAAACGACGGCTCATAAAACGATTGAACGGAATGCTTACAAAACCGTGACAAAACAACTAAACCCGAGACATTAAAATAAAAACTTTTAACACACACCCAAAGTTTCGAGACAAGCGAGAAATGCAACAACCAACTAAAGAAAAAGAAGAAAAGAGACAATCGCGTATCTAAAACACATAACGGCTCCACATCGTAAGTTAAGTAACAACAACAAAAGAAGAGAAATATCCGTGCAAAACGGTTATAAAATGTACACCAATGTGCTTGCAAAGGAAAAAAATTTAAAAAAATACAAAAAAGAGTACAATACGAGCGAAGAAGCACTCATAAAGTAACAGTGAATGAGGACAGAGAGGAAAAATCAACAGTTGAGTAGAAACCTTTAGTGTCAAAAAAAAAGAAAAGAAAAATCTTTCCCAGTCACAATAGAAAGAAAAAAGAAAAAACAAACAGCAAAGAAGATTCCCAGAACGACCCAACTTTGCTAAGGAAGAGAAAAAGTACGGACGTCCACGAGCGACATCCAGAAAAAGCGAGACTATCGCAAAGAATAAAACAGGTAACAAATACTTTTCTATGCCTGATGTCCGTCCAAATTAAACATTTCACAGCATCAAATTGTCCCCAATTCCAAAAAAATAGGACAATAAACGCAGTATACTAACTAAAGTGGAATATAAATATTTCGAAGTCTCCTTCCAGATTTAGTAGCAAAAAACGAGAAAGGGAAGAACAAGAATCTCCCTTACAAAATACATAACGAGAGTTCTGCTACTTCAAGTGCAAAAAAAAAAAACACTCTAATTAGAATTAATACTTTTCTAGAACACCAAAGGAAGATACTAGAAATTGTAAACACGTACACTACACTTACTCATTATAAAATAATTGGTGAAATAATTTAACCATAAGTTGAATCAATATAATAGATTGAAATATAATATAATGCAAACGTAATAACTTATACCATAATACACCAAATTGAAATAAAATATAATATGATTATTTAAAATACAATAAAATATAATAAGTTGTAATAAAAAAAATTTAATAACGTACAAGCAATTAAATTTATACAAAAGAGAATATAATCAATTTAATGGTGAAATGACACTGATACAAACTAAGATTATAATAAAGAAGAACCCGATAACTCAATAGAAAAATCTAGTTAAAACAGGATTAATATAAGCTAAGTCGAGTAACATCCACATGAATTAAAGTAGGATACTTAAGAAAATTTTAATCTTCAATAAATAAATGTACATTAAAATAAAATAAATAGCATGTACATCACCGATTAAATAAGAACTAATCAAATTAATCCGAATGTAATAATTAGTCTACAACAATGGAAAATAAATCATAATAAGATAAATTAAAAAAAAAATATATATATAAAATTATAAGTTTCTCTAAGAGTTAGCTCCGGCACCACAACAGCGGCAGAAATCTACCTCGCAACATATTTATTTTTAGAAACAATGTTATGGGTTGTAATTAAATAGGGTAACACTTTTCCTTGATGATGGCAGCGGGTAGGACAGAGTGTAGAAGAATGTCAGTACGCTTGAGAAGGTAATCTAGACGGAACTGGACTAAATTATAAAATGCTACAACATCCTTTATATACGTATTAAGTTGATGTGTAAAAGTATGAAAATATAATCCGTTAACAGCGCTGTTGTATTTTTCTAATAAATAAGAGGTGCAGGTTTTATTCATACCGTAAAAATAAGACGTGGAAGTTTTATTCATACCGCAAAAAATTCAAATTTTAAATTTAAGTTCTTCAATGCTAACTGCATTGTTATTCGAGCAGGTTTTACGGTTTCAACGGACCGTGAACGTTTTTAATTTATCTTGTTATAATTCTTCGTGCTATAATTTTTATGGAATTCGTTTTTAGTTAGCAACATATGAACATTAACATTATATATATATAGCTTAGCGCATCTTAATTCTGAATTGGTACTTTGCCGTTGTAGCTGCAGTATTGACTTACTACTACTAAAGTCTGTGAAAATAACGTTACTTTGATTACATTCGGAAAAAGCTTAAAAACTCTAATTTGGTTTCCAAGCTCATATTGACCTAGAGAGTTCTTTTGCCAATGAACGCAAAACGAAACTGGACATTGTCGTAACTGGTCGCTATTATTAACATTATTTTTCCCATCATCGAAATCATCATCTGCTGTCAGCAGCAGTTATGAAAGTTGAACTTTTTCTTGTTATTTGCTGACTTCACATCAAGAGCAACATCTTTAAGATCTTCAAATAAGGTATCATTACCAAAATCGAGTGCCCGCGTTTGGTTAATCGTTTGTTGCTTTTCGATAATGCGTTCGGCATCGCAGCACATACATCATACGAGCAACACTCTTCTGCCTGACACAATGTTATGCGTCATAGTGGCTTTTGTGAATATTGTGTGTGGCCCAGTGAATTTGTGTTTCATAACTCTAACATAAAGTGTGCATGAGGCCTAATATTAACAATTTTAGAGTTAGCTAATCTATAAACAATGAAGATATCTTCCTAAAAAAAATTATTTAATTTTGAAAAGTGCCGCTTAAAAAGTGCGTAGTGCTTTTCTTGTTCTAGCTCAATAAGAAGAATTGTTAAGCTTTGCTTAAGTCACTATTGTCTTGAGTTTAAGACTTCGAGTTTAGTTTAGGTACTTGTGGAAAAAATTAACACATTTATTAGTTTCTAATATATTTCACTCATAACCTGTTCCCCCGTTCTCTTATCTCTTAAGTTGAGAAACATTTTTAAAATTAGCTACAGATCATAAAAGGAAATAATGACTTGATACGTTTTTTTAGTAGAGTCACATAATAATTGTCCATGTTTTATCAGCAACAAAAACAAAAGAAAAACGAATTATACGACTGGAAATTAAAATTGCCTATAATTGTAATTCATAAGCAATTTTTATTATAAGCGATTCTTAGTAGTAAAAATGAAAACCACACGAAAGGTTTAGGAATATATCAGATAAAATACGATATGCTTGATGGATTTATTTTATAAATAATTAATTTTTCGAATTTTTATTTTATTAATTTATTTGTCTGTACATGTGCGGAGATTAACATTAAGTAAGCGAACAACAAAAACGAAAATTTGTTTAAAACTAACCATTTTGCTACCGTCCGTTTCAACATATATGTGATGTTATTTTACAACTTGCATAGATTACACGAAAAAAAAAGATTGAACAACACTAAATTACACTAATGCATCTGTCAACAATATACCTCGCCTTGCATTGCATATCACTGTATTTCTGTTTGATAGGATCGGCTGGTGTTCTGTACGACGTCATTGACCACTATTTATTGTACCACAACCTGTCACAAAAACAAGAAAACCAGGAAAAGTTACTTCGTGGTGAGGAATACTAAATTTTCTGTAGGCATACCCTTTTTTGTTGGCAATAATATCACACCGAATCCGAATGCCGCGCACAGTTGTTCTTCTATTTCTTGTACCATTTGTGATATAACAAGCGAAAAGATGCTCTGGGCAACGTTTAAGTAAAAAACCGCCAGCCATTCCAGCTTTCAGACCCCAACAATTCCAAAGTAAGGGCTAAACGGATCACTGGAGGCGTATAGGTTGCTCTCACCAATTTTCCCAAAACGTATTGAAAAGCTTCCTTTGACCCACAGAACATGTATATTTCAATTTACGTTGTTGACATATGTATAAAATCATTTATTTACATCTGGTCGAGTAACGTGAGAGATCTTGAAGCGTCCCGCAGAAATTTTTTACTTCGTAGAATTTCCTTTTGACAGTATGTAATGTGAAAAGATTGATGATACACAATTTATTGCAAGCTTTGGCGAATTAAGAGTATTAATTAGACAATTGGAGTAAAAATCAAGAAAATGAATTAATTTACTTATCTTTAACCATTTTAAAATTTCTACCCTGTAAGTAAACAACCTTCTTCGGACTTTATTTTATTTTCAAATTACAACTGTTTTCCCTTATAAACGCAGTTCTAAACAACCACTACTAACTCCAATACCAACCTTAACGCAAAGCGTGAGAAATTTGGCTTACGCCTATTTTCACAACTTTGAGAGAGCGTTTCCACAGCCAGAAGTGGTAAATAACAATCCAGTTGCAGCGGAACGTGCAGTTATTACAAAAATTTGGGTTCGATTTTGTTAAAATTTAGGTTCGATTTTGTTAGTATGAGAAATTTGAGTTCGATTTTGTTAATGTAAGAAAAATTAGGGTTTGATTCTATTAAGATTTGAGTTCGATTTTGTAAAATTTGGTTTTGTTAGCTTGTATGTACACCAAATGTAATGGCATTTTTTCGAACAATATAGGCACTAATTATGTATTATGTATCTTTTAATGAACTAGCTCTATTTGAATGTATATCTCTTCGCTTTTATTTTGTACAATACACTAGTGCACTATTTGCCTGCAAAGTATGCATAATGGTTTGAAATTAATTGCAAATGAATCCCTGTTTTGTATTATAGAAATAAAGCCAACTTTTTAAATTTCGCAAAACATCTTAAATAGGTCAAATCTCTATATATTTTTTATTTCATTGCCATTCAAATTGAAAGTGAAGAAGATATGCCGGTTCGTACTTTCTTATTTATTCGCCTCAAAAGCGAGATCTCTAATGGAACGTCTACACCGTCGTCAAAAAAGGTTTGGGAAGGAAAGGTCCAGAAGTTAAATCTTGAACTTTCAGGTCTTGCATTGTATAGTATGCGCAAATGTGAAGGAATGCACAAACATTTGTAAATTTTCCCTTCCTCCGCGGATCATATCTGCTTCTTCGCTCTTCTACTGAAATACGATATCGACCTTGAAAAATACGAACGTGTAATTTATATTTTTGAAAAATTAATTCAATAGTCCTTACTACCACTTACGTGCACCAAAATAAGTTGAGAAATAAAAGTGAAAGCTACGCAGAAGTTACTGTCTTTTCATTAACTAGCTCTCACTTGGACGCCGCACCTTCAAGGCAACTTTGACGTTTGTTTGTTCACAATGATACAATCGATAACAAAATCACAAATGTAAATAAAAACAAAATTATGTAAGGGTTTTGATAAAATTAAATTAAATATTATTATTATTATTATTATTATTATTGTATATTTAGACTAATGAAATAAATTCTTAGACTAAACAACAAAAAACCTTGAGCACTAGCAACACAGGCTATCGGCTCTAATTACATTATCATATAATTTTACCTATAAAGAAAATATGTTTTAAAATGAGTCGAAAATCAGTCCCAATTTTGTATTATAAATTTTCACTTTTTAAATTTCGCAAAACATCTCAAATGGGTCTTTTATTTCTATACAAATCAATTTGAATGTGCACTGAATAATGATCACTTTTCTATGTAGAAACTTAAAATGCATCCTTTAAATCATTCGATGTTATTAATATTATATATATATATATATATATATGTGTGTGTGTGTTCAGCCGTAAGTAAGAGTTGTAGTATATTTGTTGTACGATAATTTTGTCATAGGATGCTTATCCGTGGGATGCTATTGCATATTTGAGTAGCTGTTGTGTTTCTAGCGGTGCGCTATATGTTAAATGAAAAATTAAGGCAAAGATAGCAAATTGATGAAAACTTGTAAATTATTATTATTTTTCTTAATTATCTCTTTCTTTCAAGAATGAAAACCATTTTATATTTATATACAAAGGATTATATAATTCGAGGCATTTATGTAATGTTTAAATGTTATTGCTGATTTCTTTATTCGAAGTCTTTATTTATCTTATAATTCTACATGTCTGCAATACATCCATTGCATTCATCTGCCGATTATTGGATTTAATCCTGGCTCTTCTAGTCCTTCTTTAAAAATTTTTGTATATTGCCTTCAGACGATGTTAATAATATTATATATTATTCCCATTATTATTATCATTATTTATCATCTCTTTTTCTTCGAAAGTTGACTTGGCTCTGTGTATGCAAAACTATATAACTCAGAGCATATTCATAGATATAAAGTGTAAGTTCTGCTGCTGATGTGTTTATTCAAAGTCAGCCACGAACCGTCGTATAATTCTACAGATCTGTAGAATTACAGCACATTGTACTTGCTGGCAAAGTTTTAGATTTAGTCCCAGATAGTTCTTTTTTTAAGACTCTTGATATAATGCCTGTAGGCAATATTATTATTGATATAATTTTTACCCTTTCCACATTCGATTGTCTCCGTTGTCGTTTTATCGTTGGTGTTATCGATACATCAATAAGTTGTACGTTTTTCCCTTTTTTGTCAACCAACACGAAATCAGGTCTATAGTCGATTACCGATTCTTCAGTTAAGATTGTCCTATCCCAGTAGAATTTGAGTACTTGGTTTTCTATAATATTTACCTCGGTATTTTTTTATATGTAATATCTATTTTAATATTATACTTTTCTAGAAGAACCAAATATATTATTTTTAACAAACTGACTGATAACTTCGTCACTGCAATAACGCAACACCGCGCGTAAACATCATTTTCTAAACACTGAATATATTCATGAAATTGCCAAATTTTTTTGGTTTCACAGAAAGCCGTTAGCTGGTTTTTTCCTTTACATCGTTTATAAAAAAAGCACCATGCGAGGAGAATGGAGAGAACACAGAGTTGCTTTCAATAAATGGTGGAAAAAACTGTCAAATTTTGGAGTTTGTAGTTATTATGCAACATCCAGCTGATAAGATACAAAGACCGCATGGATAAATCTGCTAGCTTGGAAAAACAAAATTTATAATAATAATAACAATAGTGTATCTTTTTGCGTGATTTGAATCGCGCTATGGTACAAATGCAGTCCAAAGATGAATACGAAATGCAAGAGCTTATATGTGCACTTTGTTCCGAGACATTGCAAAGAGCTTTAAAAGTGGGCTTATTGGATCAAGAGCAATTCGACGTGTTTGATCTTGTGCTAATGTTTTCTATACCACGTCTAGTTATTGTATACCCAGACTGACCGCTAAATCTTGATATGCCGGTTGAACAATTACTTACTTAAATTTTTTTCTTCACATTTACCTCACACTTGATACAATACGTCATTTAGGGAAACAGCAGCTGGTTAATTTTTGTGTTTTACAGGTGCAAGTGAAAAAAAAAAAAATAAAAATAAATAAACAAAAATTTACGGGAATTTAAATAATTTAAAAGAAGAAGAAAGAAGAGAAACGGAAGAAAAAAGAGGTTTAAAAAAGCAACCAAATTTTTTAAAAATTTAAAGAAAGAAAAAGAGAGAATGAAGAGGGAAAAGGGAAGAAAAAGATTAAAAAGAAATATATATATTAAATTTTTTTCGTTCGGATTTTCGGTTGGTGTTCCCCGTGGCAACAGCAAAACAACATCAGCCCGTCTCCCTATGGAGATTGGGTCTGATCTTATAACTACTGATGGAGACAGTTTCGAAGATTTTTATGTGAATGCCATTGGATACGCCAAGAGATTGAGGATGGGTGAGAATAAAATACTTTTATCTCCCAATGGAGCAGCTAACGCAAATGTTTCAATTGTGCCTAGTAAACAGGCAGTCGACAAGCCCGCTGATTTGGGTGCCACAGTTATTCCAAATCACGAGATCAACTTGTACGACTGCTTGTCGAAGTGCAATTTCGTAGTTTTTGTCGAAACGTGCGCAAAAGCTGAAGGGAATCGTATGAATATCAACTCCGGTCTCTTTTTTTACGATTACCTGGATGATTTCACCATATTGCTCTTCAGCTCTGTTGCCAATGCCAAAACTTTGTCACAAATAAAGATTTTACTAAAAAGAATTTGAAAGCGTGCATACCGAGGTCGTTCACTGAGAGATTCGGAGTCATTCGAAACATCCTATCTATATACAGTGTAGACGAGATAATTAAAAACGCAGTGTCCGATATCTCGATCAAGTCCACTGTCCGTTTTCAAAGAAGTAATCCCAACAACAAGGATGAGTGGATTCCCACAACCAATATCAAAATCGGCTTCAACGGGAAAGCCCCCCCTAAGTCAATCAAATTTAATTATTGTCATCTGCCGATTGAGTACTTTTTACCCACCTTAAAGCAATGCTTTAAATGCGGTATATAAATTATATGAAATAATGCATATAGATTTCACTTAATAATTGTTTTGTTATGTTTCTTCCTTCAATATTAGTTTAAGAATAAAATTACACAAAAATTTTTATCTCATTATCAGGATATAAAGAGCGATTAAGAAACATATTTTCGAATTTTTGGATTTTCCACAACAATAGTAGGGACTGTGTAAACTTACATTAGTGTTTTACACAATAAAACAAAAGCCATAAAAATCTACTAATGAATAAATTGTGGGAAATTTTTTACATTAATACGATACGGTCAGGCAGTATTCCATATTTGATGAGTCTAGACATTTGGGTTCACAAGTAAACGATTAAATGTGGTGCAATTTTATTTTCACCATTGTTCCTCCACAGATGGTGAATTTCTTTTATAAACCACACAGAGGATGATTTCGATTTTGTATAAAAGGAGCCAATGGCCGTTTCAATTCAATAATTAATTTGCCAAGTTCGCAAAGTATAGTTTTTCTACCGTTTTTCTGTTAAAAAAGTGGAAAAGTATAGGTTTTCTACCGTTTTTCTGTTAAGAAAGTGAAAAAGTATAGATTTTCTACCGTTTGGCTGTTAAGAAAGTGAAAAATGTATAGTTTCTCTATCGCTTTTCTGTAGATATGGCCACGTTTCAAAATTCTGTAAAGCTAAGGAGAGCAGATGCCTGAACACGTGGGAAGTCTCCGAAGTGTGTGAACTGTGAGAAGACGAAGCGCTTGTCCTGTGGTTCAGGTGAGTACAACACT